>PVKS010053998.1:0-10212 GCA_004027875.1 Aplodontia rufa
TCTCTGATTACTAATGATTTAGAGCACTTTCTCATGTATTCATTGGCTTGATCAATGTCCTCTGGTGAGAAGTCTCTGTTTAGCTCTTTGGCCCATTTATCAATTGGGCTGTTGGTGATTTTGTAGCTGACATTTTTGAGTATTTTATAGATTCTGGATATGAGACCCTTGTCTGAGGAATCATACTCCATGATACTCTCCATTTCTGTAGGAAACCTCTTGACTCTTTTGATTGTTTCCTTGACAGTACAAAAGCTTTTTAGCTTTATGTAATCCCATTCAGGGAAGAAGACCAATGGAATAGAATAGAAGACCCCGAAACCAATCCTCAAATCTTTAAACATCTGATTTTTGATAAAGGGGGTCAAAATATTACATGGAGATGTGACAGCCTCTTCAATAAATGGTGCTGGACAAACTGGTCCTCCACCTGCAGAAAGTTGAAATTACACCCATATCTTTCTCCTTGCACAAGAATCAAATCAAAATGGATCAAGGAGCTTGGTATCAAACCAGCTACGTTGCAACTGATAGAAGAAAAAATTGGTCCAACACTTCAACATTTAGGAGTAGGCAAAGACTTTCTCAACAGGTCTCCGAAAGCGAAGGAAATAAAGTCAAAAATCAGTGAATGGGATTTCATAAAGCTGTTATGGTTTAAATATGAGGTGTTCCCCTAAAGTTCATGTACAATAGTTCAGGAAGGTTGAGGTGAAATGACAAGTAGGGTATGGCTGGAGGTGGGACTAGACATGTGACTTTGGGGTACTTACTCTGCATTTAGGATGGAGTTTCTCTCTCAACTCTGCTTTCCCATTGGAAGTCTTTAGCTCCCTGTTCCCTGGAACCATATTGTATAGCCTCAATCCCAGCCACTACAAATGGAGCCATCCTCCTAGGGACTAAGGCCTCTGAAACTGAGAGTCCAAAAAGTAAACTTTTCATCCTAAAATTGTTTTTGTCAGGTCTGTTCATCACAGCAACAAAAAGCTAACTGAAACAGAATTTTAAAATCGGAGTGCCTACATTTAAAACAAATCAGGGAAATTGCAAATAAATAATCTCATGATGTATTTCAAGGTCCTAGAGAAACAAGAACAATTCAATCCCAAAATACAGGGTTTATATTAATAAAATAAGAGTCTAAGAGAACAATAAAAGGATAAATGAAAACAGAGTTGATTGTAAAGATAAATACTGGCAGACCCCTTACCAAATTACTCTAAAATACCCAAATTAACAAAATTAAAAGCAAATACAAAGCTTTAAAACCAACATCTTACAAAACCAGAGAATTAGTGATTATTTCAAAACATATAACCAATGTACTGGAAATCCCAGAGGAAAAGGATAAACTTCTAGACACCAGAGTAGAATCAACAAGACAAAGAGATCCCAAATTGGTAGAAATTCCAAGATTGAAAATTAACAACCCCCAATAAAGAAATCTCAGAGAAGAATATTAATGGCTGAATTAAACCAGACCTTTAAAATTGACAATGTGTCTGAAATTATTACATAAAATAGGAAGGTGTAGAATGATTCCAAATTTATTCTATGAAACCTGTGGAACACAAGCTTCAAAAATTAGATAAAGCTTTACCAAGGAAGGAAAATACAGATAAACATTCTTGATGAACACAGATGCAAAACTCCTCAATAAATATTTGTAAATTGAATTTAGTGATGTATTACATAATCACGCACCATAGTTAAGTTAGATTCATCCCAAGGATGCAAGGCTTTTATTTTGCTCATCTTGATATCTGTGTTTGCTTGTCTTGATTCGTCTGTTATATTTTGTGTCATTAACTTTTATATAATTTTATAGTAGAATGGACTGATAAATTCAACAAATATAGGACACAAAATCAATAAAGAAAAAGCCATAGCTCTTCTATGCATCAATAATGAATCCTCTGAGAAATAAAAAAATATTCTACTCACAATCGCTCAGAAATAAAATGTATAGCAAACAATATAATCAAAGTGTAGAAAAACATCTACTATGAAAATTATAGACAAAAAGAAAGAATACACTAGAAGATTGAAAAAACAATGGGTAGGAAGAAATATTTTTAAAATGGCCCTATTACCAAAAGCAATCTACAGACTCAATATAATCACCATCAACATATCATAATTGAAAAAAAAATTCTTAAAATTCAAGGGACAGCATAAATGACCCAGAATAGCTAAAAAATTCTGGGCAAAAACAACAAATCTAGAGGTATTATGAGTCCAAAATCTCAAATTGTAATATAGAAATATTACAACAGAAACAGCATGTATATAGCCTAAAAACAGACCCAGGGATCAAAGAAACAGTAGAAAATACAGAGACTAATCCACACAGCAAGTCATCAGATGCTTGACTCCTTGGAAAATTGTGCCAAAAATATAGATTAGACAAAAACCTGCTTTAATAAATGACGATGGTGAAACCTGGACATCTACTTTTAGAAGAATGAAACCAGATTCATTTCATCACAATCCACAAAACTTAATTTAAAATGAATGAAAATCCTAAGTCTAAGTTGTGAAACACTCAGAGTGTTACAGAAAACTGTGAAGACACTTCAACCTATTTGTGCAGTCTAAACCTTCCTAAATAGGCTATTAAAGCTCATGAAATAAAAACAATAGGAAATCATCGAATTACAAAGATTCGAAAAAGCAGAAAGAAGAAACAGTTTACAAAATCACTTCCAGCAACTATTCCTATAAAGGATCATGTTGATAAAATATTTTAAAAAGTACTTGACAGCAAGAAAAAAATGTCCCATTCAATAAATTGACAAATGAACTAAATATGCAACTCTCAAATAAAGAAGTAAAAAGGAACAATAATTATAAGGAAAAACAGTTTAATATCTTTAGCATTCAGGCTAAAGACACATTAAAATTACATTTATATCACATTTCACCTCACTCAGAATGGTAAGCATCAATGAATGTTTGTGGTACTGCAGAAGAAAAGAACCCTTATAAAACGTTGGTAGAAATGTAAATTAGTGAAGCAACAATGGAAATTACTATAGCTTTTCTTCAAAACAGTAAATTCGGAACTAACATCTGATCCAGCTAAACCATTCCTCAGTATTTATCAGAAAGATATAAAACTCACCATACATTAGTGACACATGCATATCCATGTTGACTGCACCACATGTTTCATTCTTCGACTCAGAGGACATGAACCGACATTCACAAAACCGGCATGAGATGGGGGCTCATCCTAGATAAGCCACCAAGGTAAGCTCTCTGCAAGGTTTCACCTTGCATCTTTCTATTTCCTTCTGGAGAAGGACAATAAATGGGCATCTTAAATGTTCTTAGTGTGACCACCAGTCTTAATCTCAGATGACAGGTTTCACATCCATTTACAGTTCCTAATCCCCTGCCTTTTGGTCAGCATGTTAGGCTTTGTAAGGGTCATTTCCAACTTCTCTACCCTAGCTTGGAGTCTTTCTGGCATTATAGACAGTTGCCCTCTGATCCTGGTTAACTTTGAATGTGAAAAGATGGGTGAAAGAGTGAAGCAATTGAGAGATTGTGGACAGGGCCACTCCCTGGTGGATCACAAAGGCTTCTCCCTGGACCTCCTCTCCCAACAGCTCTTAGAAGTATCCTAAATGTAACCAATAAATTGGATGATACTGAGCAAATGCCCCCGAAATATATATGCACCTCTGTATAAGCCAAACTGTTCTTGCAATGCTCATTCTTCCAGAGCATCTTTGAGAAAAGGATATTTTATATAGAATGTGTCATAATAAAGGGTCTAAGTCATGTCTCTTCATAAACTGGGCCTTTACAAACTTTTGGAAAATAATTCTGTGCCTTTTCTTTAGTGGATGAACTCTTTAAACACCAGGCACTTAACAGTCAGCTATCATGGCTGCCGATCTTAAGACTCAGGTGACAGGCTTGTTAGGCAGGCAAAACTAATCTCCATTCACCTAGGCATTAGGAATGTCAGTCCTGACTTGCTCCAGTTTCCTTTCTGTGGAAGAAACTTAGTGTGTGGGACAGAGGAAGGAAGGCTTAAGGCAACTGAAAGTGGCTGACTGGGGCAACTCTCCAATGGTGCAAGAAGGTCTCTTGTCCTAAGTGTGTCCTCAAAAGCCCTCAAGGGTACCAATATCAACCACTATCTTTTTCTCTTTGTTTCTGACTGGCTTGGCCCCATACTGGAGGGCAACCTCACCTGATGAATGTCAAATCCTGAGAGGAAGTCTTGATGAGGCAGAAAAAGTTAGGCAGTCAGTGTAAGCAGAATAATGTGGGTCAATAAGGAGAAAATTACCTGATGGACATCTTATATGTGAGGGAAAAATGCATTCCACTGCCCTAAGCAAGCAGAGTTGCATGTCAGCTTCATATCCCCCCCTAACAATGGTGATCCAGAGTGAAATGGTTTTATTCCTTTAAGATCAATTTGACATCCCCCAGTGATAATGAGAATGGTCCACTAAGGTGGCCTGAAATGCTTGAAACACCCTTCTGCTAACCACATCTTTTGATGCCTGAGGTGCAAACCCAGGGCTTGTCCAGAATTCCTTTGCTTGCGTCCTAGGTGCAGGGAGGGGCAGGGAAGCAGTGGTCAATCAAGGAGAGGATGTCATATAAAAAGGTCAAACCTCACTGCCTCATCAGCTTGTCCTCTTCCCTCACTCTGGGGGAAGTCTGCTCTTTTTCCCTATGCTTTACTTTCTATAAGATAATATCTATCTACTACGCTTTCCTCAGTGTTCCTAGGTTTCATTCTTCAACTCCGAGAGGACAAGAACCCAACATCCACATCACTAGCATCATTGCTCCGATCTAATGTCTTTAGGAAAAGAGGTGTCCAATAAATCCCCAGAGGATGAGTCGAGAAGTCTCTCTCTGTTGAAATGTTTCTACTTTGCTCCCAATATCCACTTCTTAAATGGGGGCCCCTTGTGAAAGATTGCCAAGATAAAGCTCACTTTAACACATTTTATTCTGTAACCTCATCTAGCAGGAAGAAATCAAAATGTTTTTTCTCAGAGTAAACCACCTCCCCTCTCTCCTAGTTCAGGAAGCCAAATCATTTATCTTCTCTAACAGGGAATCTCACCCACAGCACTAACAGGCTTGACTCCCACTTCAAACTGAGGAGCATAATACAGAATCATGACCCTGAGAGTATGAGAGCTAAAGGAAAGAAAATCATGTAAAACAAATTTTAAAGGCACAACTAGTTGTCAAATATCCTCCCTTAAATTATCCTCCATGCTGAATGAGGCCTGAACCACAGGTCACTCTACGCTGTTTTTCTACTGTGGAGCATTAAATGTTATAGTGGCCAGGGGAATACCAGTAATGCCAGTAAGTCTGAATTCCCTTAGGTCATTTTTTTCAAATAAGTTTTTTTTTTAATGAGAAACTTATTTGTTGAACAATCATACAAGTTTGTAATGAGTATTTTACATGTGGCAAACAAAGGATTTTGCATGCTTGCTGGTAAGGCAGCAATAAATTCAGCAGGTATAAGAAAAGAGATGTACTGCTACCATAAAAAGCCTACTGGGAAAGGTTGTCCACATAATTCAAGTGGGACTTCATTCTCAGAAGTTATTCTAGGTCCCCACTAGCTTGCATAATCCACAAATGCCCAAGGAAAACACATTATTTTCTTGGTCACCAGAGAAAAATATAAACTTTAAAATCATTTTCCAGCTTAGTCTGTTTGCAAAAGGGAAAGAAGTGCCTGCCAGTTACCTGTCTGCTAGCCATTTAAATGCAAACTATATGAGCAAGTGCCTAAATCTGAAGTGGGGGCAGCTTAAAGTGCTACTTTTAAATTCAAGCAGCTGTAACGCCTAAGGGACTATGTTTACTCTTTTCCTGCATTCTGATTCTAGCAGGAGAGATAGATGTAATAAAGGATCTGAAAAAGGCCAGCTGCTCCAGGTTCTCAGCCTTTAGAGATGTTTAAGGAGCCTATATTCTTGTACTTTGGAGCTAATAACAGGAACTCAGCTATAGAAAGCTGATAGGACAGGTCCAAGAATATCAGGAAACACTAATTCCTGTAGAGTTTTCTCCTCTCTTTTCTTCATTTTGGACACAAAAAGGAAATTGGAAAGATTCCACATATGTTTTCTTTATTCTTCATAAAAAACCTTCCTGAAGATTTCACAAGCTCTCATTCTTTCAATGTCTGAGCTAACTAATTCTGATTCAAACATGTACTTGGGACTGCTAAAGATGTATGCATGCTCCATTACTAGAACAAATATGGCTGTTTCATTTTTTTTGATTTTGAGCTCAATTGTACTGGTGAATTCATCTATTATTTTGTACATTTTAATATATTTTTTAGTCAATCTTGTTTTTCTAACTAGAGTTTTTAATTGTGGCTTTTTACCACTATCTTTATTCGAATAAAGGTCAATTATTCAAAGAAAGGCTCTAAAATCTGTTTCCTGTTGGTTTTTTGTGTGCACACCTGGCCTGTGTATCTGTGTACATGTGTGTTGTATGTTGTGTCCAACATGTTACTTACAAATGAGTGCTCAAAATTAAATTAAAAATGAAAAAATGGATCCAAATGACTTCAGTTCATATGATTTAAATGTTTAAAAAGAGGCTCAATCTAAATCATTTAGACATAGAATAAAGAAGTGTTTAAGATTTCTAGTTCACATGTTTTTCAAGGTGGTCAATCAATAGCATGTTGGTTTCTATAAATCCTTATAGCATAATATTCATTGCTTTTAAGATTTTTCATCAATAGACAAAGATGGCTTATATTTGTCTGATATCCTGGTTTCATGGTGACCTAAAGTTAACATTTAAAAATGCGTAAATGAGATTTAATATAAATGGGATTAATCTCCACAAGTGAATTTGTTAAAGGAGACATTCAATTTGCAAAGTCAAAATGTTAAAACATCAACTGCTAAGTAAATTCAAGTAATCTTAACTTCCTATTTTCTATAAGGTGACACAGCTGGGTTTATGAAGTATGTTCTTATAAATTCCATAAGGTAACATATAATTAGGTATATTAAATGTGTTTTGTATAGACTGGAAACTAAAAAGATATATTTTAAGATTGCTTTCTTCTAGGTTTTCACCAAAAGTAAGGTTATTAACAGTTAAAATTCTAACAAATGTAATTTTATACACATACAGTACAAAAGGTTTCAACTGTGCACAATTAAAATACTGTAAATAGCATAAACTATTTGATTTTATCAGTAGGAGTAACCATAAAGTATCAGAAATTTTATAAGGATTGTTTCAAAATATAATTTTGAGAAAGAGTCAGCAGGTGGCTGCAGTGGTAGCTCAGCAGTTACCACACTTGGCTGACATGCACAAATACATGAGTTCAAACCCCCAGCACCGCGTACACAACAAAGTCTTGGAGCAACAAAAGCCACATGAAAAACTAAATAAAATTTGTTTCTCTCTTTTTAGCTCTCTCTTCCACTGTCTCTCTCTCTTAAAAAAAGGAAAGAAAGAGTCAAGCAAATAGGAAAGAGACATAAGAAATTTATAGGTATGGAAATATAATTCGGTATGGAAATTAGAATGAAAGAATTGTTCCTGGATGAAGAAAGAAATATTTCTGGATGAAGAAATATAGTGTCTAAGTAAGTTACAGAAGTTTGTGGAGGATAAATCTCATAAGTCAATGTGGAATTAAATTAAATATAGCTGGCACAACTTAAAGTTATTTAAAATTTCAATTAAGTTCAAACACTAATGTACTGTTATGAAACAGAATTACTCTGTGTTGAAGTAACAAGGGTTCCTCAAAACACTGATCTGTTCTTATCAAGATAGTTCCTGAAGTAAGGTTTTATGACTTAGAAAAACTAAATGCTCAAGGAATTATTGCTGGTACATGTTTTAAAACCTTGAAATGGGGGCTAGAGGGCTGGCTCGGAGATTATAGCACTTGCCCATAACATGCAAGTACACAGGTTCAAACCTCAGTACCACATACAAAACTAAGTGTCAAAGTACACTTAGTTTTAGTCAAAGTACAAAACTATGTGAAAACTCAATAAAAATTAATTCTCTATATCTCT
Organism: Aplodontia rufa; assembly: GCA_004027875.1. Lineage (NCBI taxonomy): Eukaryota > Metazoa > Chordata > Mammalia > Rodentia > Aplodontiidae > Aplodontia > Aplodontia rufa. The sequence goes on from PVKS010053998.1 coordinate 8,073, forward strand.
TTCTCTCTTCTTCTCTCTTAAAAAAAGCTTGTAAATGATTACTTCATAACATTAAATGAGTAACTGTTTTGTAGGTTATTACAATGTATTTGACACCTTAAATATGTAAATACAACTGTATTTAAGAACTAGATGTTTATCCAAGTCTTGTCTAGATGTTATGTAAGTTTTTAAAATAAAAATTCCTATAGGGTTACAAAGAAGGTAACCAGTATGCTCTCTTTTAGACATTGTGTTTGATATAAAAGGTTCATACATTGTATTTCAAATCCTGGGTTACATCTGTTTACTTTAACTACATAAATATTTCCTTGTTGTACACAGATAACAAGTCTATTTCTGATTATCCACACTTTTCTAAATTTAGAAAATTTAAAAGTTTTTGCAAAACCTGCACAGACCTATGATTATTGTTAAAACATATTATGGATTTTAAATTTTTATTTAAATTTAAATTTAGTTAATATAATGACATCTATGTAATTAATACTGTCTTTGTTGAGTATTAGATTTATTTCTATATAAATCTAATAAAGTGCACAAATCTTTTAAGGTATAAAACTTAGGAAAGCACTTTACCTAGTGTTTCTATACATAATTGTTTAAAACAATAGTCTCCTTCAGGTTTATATGAAAGCAACCAATTTATTTAGGGATTTATTTATGTCATTTAATATTTTATAGTTGGGATAAGAATTACCTGACTCTCTACCCTGGAATAAAATTTAACTGTAGTTTTGGAAAGTAATATGGAGACCCTAATTTATTCAAAGATTAGCAATATGCAACATAAAAATAATACGCTACCCTTTCCATAAAAAGAAGCCCTCTTTGCTTTTGTTTCATTCATATTTGAGATATAAGACTGTTTACTAAATACTTATATAGACTCAGGAAAACCTTAACACCTTTCTGGAGAAACTCAGGGAGGCATTGAGAAATCACATCATCATGGACCCTGAGTCCATAGAGGGCCACATAATTTCAAATAACAAATTTATTACTCAGATGACCCCAGACATTTGAAGGAAGTTACAGTATTTAGCATATGTCCCTGATCAGTCCGATCTCTCAGCTTGCAAACTCTGTCTTTTATAACAATAATCGGGAGGAGAGAAAAGAAAGGGAACATAAAGACTGGAAAAAACCTGAGATACTGGTTATGGCTCTGAAAGGAGTAAGCTTCTGGATAATAAAGGAAAGAAATGGAATGGACCCCAAGACACAGAAAGGACTTGTGTTCATTGTGAAAAAGGGGATAATTACCTGCAGGGATGTCCACAGGCCAAGTGACCACAACCAAGGCCCTATCCTATCTGTCCAGGCAGTCACTTAAGGAATTAATATCCCTAGGGATATAGGCTCTTAGGTCCAGAGTTCCCCACACAGGTCTTACAGGGCCAAGAACAGATTTAAGGCTCCCAAGACTCCTATCACCATGCTTCTCCATAGGGAGCCAAAAGGTCAGCTTCCTCTTGGACACCAGAGTTAGCCATTCTGGACTTACCTCTTACACTTGATCTTCCTCTTCCAATACTATGATAGTGCAAGGAATTTCTGGAGGGACTATAACTAGAGACTTGACTCTCCCACTAAGCTGCAAATGGGATAGGATGATGTTTTCTCATGTATTCCTGATAGTCCCACAGTGTCCTTCCCTGTAAGGGAGAGATTTCCTTTTAAACATTCAGGATCCCATTATGATAAATCTAAGGCCCCAGGGACCATTATTCTTACTTACATCTAGTGACACAGCAATATATATGTTCACAGTAGCTCAATTTACCATTGCTAGACTATGGAAACAATCCAGATGTCCCTCACTGGATGAATGGATCCAAAAGCTGTGATGCATATATATCATGGAATTTTACATAGCAATTAGAAACAATGATATTGCAGCCTTTGAAGGTAAATGGTTGGCTATGGAAGAAATTATGCTTAGTAAAGTCAGCTTAACCCAGAGAACCAAGGATTGAATGTCTCCACTCATCTGTGGAGGCTGGAACTAGACCTTGGCCATTCAGAAAGTTGGTCTATTATCATGTGTTAAATCCAGATAAGGTGTAATGTTATACAGCCAACTACTTTTTTAGAGGTACTCTGGGTAAGGTAAGGGAGGGATACAGGTGGGAAATTG
>PVKS010053999.1:0-10208 GCA_004027875.1 Aplodontia rufa
CTTCTTTCTTTCTTTCTTTCTTTCTTTCTTTCTTTCTTTCTTTCTTTCTTTCTTTCTTTCTTGGATTGAACCCAGGAATGCTGAACTACATCCCCAGACCTTTTTTAGTTTTTATTTTGAGACAGGGTTTCACTGAATTGCTTAGGGCCTTGCTAAATTGCTGAGGCTGGCTTTAAACTTGTGATCCTCCTACCTCAGCCTCCCAAGTTGGTGTGATTATAGGTGTGTGCTCCCACACCAGCTCAAATTTCTTTTCCTTCCTTCCTTCCTTCCTTCCTTCCTTCCTTCCTTCCTTCCTTCCTTCCTTTCTCTCTCTCTCTCTTTCTTTCTTTTAAAAGAAGGAGAAAGCCGATTTAAAAAATTTTTTAAACCTTTGTTCTTCCTCCACTTAGTTGTATAGGTGGTGCTGGAGATCCAGCCCGGGTCCTTGTACATGTCAGTCAAGTGCTCTACCACTGAGCCACCTCTCCAGTCCCTCATCTCAAATTTCTTTTTTTCTTTTTCTTTTTCTTTTTTTTAAAGAGAGAGGGACAGTGAGAGAGACAGAGAAAGAAAGAAACAACTTTATTTAGTTTTTCACATGGCCTTAGTTGCTCCAACACTCAGTTGTGTACGTGGTGCTGGGGTTTGAACCCGGGTCCTCGTGCTTGCCAGGCAAGCGCCGAAACCGCTGAGCCACCGCTCCAGCCCCTCATCTCAAATTTCTTAACCCACATGTTGAACCATTTGCTGTGCTAATACTCTACTAGGCTCTGGCAGTAAATCCCAAGTTTCTTCTTATATAATTATCTCATTATTAATAAATGTCTATCAAGATCATATTTAAGTGCACCAACAGTAAATTCAGACTTAATGAGCTGAGTTATAATTATTCTTATCCATTGCCAAACATTGCTCTCAGTGTTCCAGAAGGACCAGGCTTTCCTGTGTGATTTTCTTGTATTTTCTGTGTGGTCCACTATCTTGTCAAAGCTCAGGAAGATAACTATACTAAGGTGTGCAGCCCTGAACCCTGTCATGTTTGCCACTTGCCCTTAATATGTGTAGAAGCTTTCTTCAGTAGATTTCCTACCTTCAGCTTTACCTCCTGACATTCATTCTTCACTGTTCCTGCCAAAATACTTCTCTCTGTTTACTACTTTGATTTGACAAATATCTTCATTATCTATTACTACAGATTTAGAGACTTAAACAAAACGGCACCTATTGATGAATCCACAGTTCTGTAGGCCAGAAGTCCAGAATGACCCAGTTGGGTCTCTATTCGGGAAGAACCCAGGAACAAAGTCAGTGTCAGGGAGGCTGAGTTCTTGCCTGGAGGCTGTGGGGGGAAAGCAGCTAAGCTAATGCTTGGTGCAGATTAGCTTAGATTTCCATTTCCTTGCTGGTTGTCAGCAGGGGACTCGATCTCCTTGATGTGTGATTTCCTCCATTCTTCAGTCTTACAGTGGAGAATGGAATCCTCATGTTCCGAATCTTGGATTTCCTCCTCTGGCGCCAGTCAGGGAAAACTATCAGGTTTTAAAGCTGTCATTAGAACATGTTCTTGTTGGTAGTCTTCCTTTCTTATGGTTGCTTGTGCCATCAACATAATTGAATTTCTGGAGAAAAATCCACCCAGTTCACAATACTGATAATTATGCAAGGTGTAGATAGAGGTGGGGGGAGAAGGAGGCAAATCCTGGAGAACATCTTGATTTTAGTAGCTTTTTTTTTTGCTGCTGTAGCCAAAAGACCCGACAGTAACAATTTCAGAGGAGAAAAGTTTATTTGGAGCTCACAGTTGTAGTGGTTTCAGTCCATAGACAGCCAACTCCACTGCTTTGGGCCCAAGGGGAGTAAGACCATCATGGTGGAAGAGTGTGGTGGAGGAAAGCAGCTTTAGGACGTAGCGCCAGGAAGCAGAGACAATCAACTCACAAAATATATACCCAAAAGGCACACTCCAATGACACGCCTCCCCCAGGCAACCCTACCTGTCTACAGTCACCATCCCTATAGGGGAACAATGCACTGAATAGGTTATACCTCTCACAACCCAATCATTTCACCTCTAAGCTTTCTTGCATCATCTCATACATGAGCTTTTGGGGGACACCTCATATCTAAACCATAACACTCTTAGAACCTTGTCTGCCAATACATCTCTCCCCTCTCAAACCCTCCAATTAATTGAATCTGTGAGCTTTGAAAGCTTTCCCCAGAGTACCATGGACAACCTAAATTTCCTTTTGTCTAAATCTGCCTCTGTCACGTGTTGTCCTCCTGTTGTCAAACCTTCCTCAAGGCAGCATCTCATGGCATAATTCTGTAAATATTCCCCAGTGTTGGCTGAGCTCCCTCACACCAGTCCTAGGAGCTCTGGGTGCTCCAAGATAGAAGCTTCAAGATCCTTGTCCCATAAACAAATGCATGTTGTCAGACACAGGGAACCACCTGGCAATATTCCTTAAGGATAAATTATGAATATTAAGATATGTTACACTTATTAAAACAAAACAAAACAACAAAACCAAAGACAGCACAAATCCCAAACCTTCAGTGCCTGTGGTCCCAGTCCTGAATAACTGAAAAATCCTAGGAGCTGATAGTCCGCAAGTCTCTATCAAGAGACCAGAAATTAAGTTCTTGCAATCTGCCGTCTGTCTGAATGTAAGAAAATTCCATCCAATCCTCAGTTCTTGTTTTGTTCAGAAATGGAAAATAAAAGCAATAAATAATTATTTTAAAAGCTGGGCTGGGGATGTTGCTCATGGTACTGCAGTTGCCCAGCGTGTATGAGGCTCTGGGTTCCAGCCTCAGCACTTCAGAAAGTAAATACAAAAATGTCTTGCAGGCAGAACCCCAAGAAATGGAAAAGAGTCTTGTACTAACTTATCATACCTGTACATTTTCACAGAACCTGAATGCTTGGTATTGAGCACTATGTAAGATTTTAGGCCCCTGGTCGGGTGTGGTGCACACGCCTGTAATCCCAGCGGCTTAAGAGGCTGAGGCAGGAGGATCACAAGTTCAAAGCCAGCCTCAGCAACTTAGCAAGACCTTAAGCAACTTAGAAAGACCCTATCTCAAAATGAAAAATAAAAGGGTCTGGAGATGTGGCTCAGTGGTTAAGTGCCCCTGGGTTCAATCCCCGGTACCTGCCCCTCCAAAAGAAGATAATAGGCCCCTGAAATGTTTTATTTGATCTTTGACATCATACTTATTGATTTATATTTTTAAATATAAATCAAAATTGCTATTTTTTCTAGAACTGTGTATCTTTATTATTGCAAATAGCTGAAAATCAATCTTAAACTATATTATCTTTGAAAGAGATTGCTTGGTTTATACTGCTGAAAAGTGAAGCTAAATCAGACTCCAGCTTGGCTTAGAGGCTTGGTAACGCCATCCAGGGCCCATTCTTCCTCTTGCTCACCACTTTGTCTTCTAAGGGATTCCCCCAACTGGTAACAAGATGACATCCAAGGACTCTATGTGCTTTATCATTTCTATCTAGCAAGGAAAAGAACGCTCTAAACCAATGTTCTGAATTTCATATTTATTGGATCTTGTAAGGGCCCCTGGTGACTCCTGAAAAATGACAGAAGATAAGATCCATCTCTGCTTTCGGAATTCTCTTAACTAGGAGATATAAATGTTATAATTGCTTTGAATGGATAATTCAATAAAAAGTTAGGACTAATACCTGAGATACAGTTGGAGCAACATATATGAAGTCTTGTGACAGCACTGTCTCTTTCTGATTAGCCCACATCCAGAAACCTTTAAACTGCGCTTGGTCACATTTAACAGTGAGCAAGACCTTCTCTTCCTTTAAAACAGATCTGTCAATTCAAATATTAAAAAGAAAAATCAAATTAGTCTCAACTAATACTTTTTTTTTAAGAGAGAGGGACAGTGAGAGAGAGAGAGAGAGAGAGAGAGAGAAAGCGAGAAACAACTTTATTTAGTTTTTCATGTGGACGTCTTTGCTCTGAGACTTTGCTGTGTATGTGGTGCTGGGGTTTGAACTCGGGCACTCGCAAGGTAAGCACTGTAACCACTGAGCCATCGCTTCAGCCCCTCAACTATGCTCTTCACAGAGTTGCAAGAGTCAGGGAATTTTCTTACCAAATATCTGTGCATGGGTGTGTTTATGGGTTTTTTTTTTTTTCTCCTAAGTGAATTAACTCCTTCATTCCTCTGTAACTTGGCTGCTTCTGCTGATAACGACTAAGCCCAGGGCCCACATCCCACAGTGTCAAGAGAACACAGGTGAAAAGGTGGTTTTCAATATCTTGCCCTCAGCTCCCAGGACTACTTCTTCAATACTAGGAGGTCTTATAAAAATGTATCTCATCTATGTCTCTATCTCCTCCAGTGGGATATTTTATCTGGGTCCCTATCATAACTATTTTGCTATGTGCAATGAAATTAGCAGAGACTCCATTTACTGAAATCACAGGTAGACGGCTGTGCTCTCTGCCTTATTACCAAATGAGTACAGTGTGCCCTTCAATAATTCTTTAAACTCTCAAATGTCTTGGAAATAATATGCTGGAATATTACTGAGCTGTGACTGAGCATCATTTGTGCTAAATATGACAGCGCACAAATGATATTCCTCTATAAAAGTTCAAACTACATTAATCTTTGAGGGAGGCTCATTGACTGGGAAGATGGCTTAGATGTAAAATAAAGACACTGTGGGCTCATCGAGGAGAGCTTTTCTGGACAGGATTTCTAGGAAGGGATGTGAGAGAGGTGCACACGTTAACCCTTTATGATTAGGACACAACTGAGCAAATGCAGTCCCAGGAGAGATTGAAGCAAGGACTCGCGCTCTCAGCAGGAGGAAATGGAGCTTCCAGTGCTGAGAAATTCAAACGAATTGCCAAGTATTAAACAACATTATCGTTGACAAGAACCCTCACAGAAACGTGAGAATTCCCAAGTTGAAGCTTAAGTTTCCAGCCCTTATCCACACTGCTGCTTAGGAGCAGGGCAGATTCCTCTGGAGTCTCTCCAATGTCTCTTTTCCCCAGTCATTTCCACTCATCTTAGGGCTGCAGTAACAAGAAGCCACTGCATGGATGTCTCTCTCTTTTCTTGGTCTAGATGTGGCCACTTGACCAGCAGGGCAGCAGTGAATGTCAAGAGGTAGGAATGGGTAGGCTACTTTGTCAGCACAAAGGGAGGTATGATGTACACATGAGGCTGTTTAGATTTTTTGGTACTAGCTTAAAAAGTGTATGAAACATAAAAAACAACATTGCTGTTTTAAAAAATTATAGAAGTAATATGTATTCCATGCATAAAACATTTGGCAATGTAGGAATACACAAAGGAAAAGCAACGCATTATCGGTGTCCGCAGGAAGCCGTCTGTAACGTGTTGGCGTTTATCTTGTATTTTCTCCTCTCTAAATGCAGACAGTGTCTCATCTTGTAGACTGCCTTTTAACTCAACACTGTAATGCATTCCTCATGTCAATAAATTGGGCAAGTTCCCCATGTAGAAGCTTATTAATAATATTTTTATTATAAAATTTATTTTATTATAAAAGTAATATACTTTTTGTAAAAAGTAAGCAATATAAAAAACTTAAAAAAAAGCAAAAATACCCTGAAGTGCTATCACTCAGAGATAACCCCACTCAAAAGATTGTGGAATATTTCTTGATGCATGTCATCAGGGTGATAAGTGGGCTCCCCTCAGTTCTGTAAGGTGACTAGCTCCTGGGTCCCTGCTGAGACATTCCTGGAATTTGCTGGGACACAGTTTGAAAGTCAGAGGGCTGGAGGCTAGACAAGACCTGTTTCAGTAATCTCTGTAAGGAATGCTGAGGGTCGAAAAATAAGTTGGAAAAGCTTTAGGGGGGCGGTGCTGGAGCGGTGGCTCAGAGGTTAGGGTCTGGCATGGGCTAGGACATGGGTTCAAACCCCAGCACCACATTCACAACGAAGTGTTGGAGCAACGAAAGCCACACGAGAAACTAAATAAAATTGATTCTCTCTCTCTCTTGAAAAGAAAAGAAAAGAAAAGGCTTTGGGAGGATTTGAGGAGTAGGGTAAAGATGATGTAATGGCAGTCGGAGAAGGTTCTGAGACTGCCTACATTTTTGACTGGAGTCCTGTTATGGGAAAAGGAGAGGAAAACTTGTCTTTATTTCTACGACTCTATCCTGCAGTCACCCATGTTATCCAATTAAGCTCCTCCTTGCTGTTCCTGGAACACCCAGGGGCTAAGATTTGGATGTGGGTTGTCTTGTGTCCTCTTAACTCTTGCTGGAATTTGGTCCCCAGTGCATCAGCCTTGAGAGGTGGTGGAACTTTTAAGAGGCCATTAGGTCACCAAGCAGAATTAATGAAGTTCTCACAGGCAGATGAGTTAGCAAGGCCGCAAGCTGTTGTATAACAAGGCTATCCCACTCGCCTTGTCTCTTCCACACCCACCCCCTTGTCCTTCCACTTCTCTAACATGTTACGACACAGCCAGGGGCTGTTGCCCGAAGCTGAGCAGATGCCATTTCCATACTGTTGGATTTCCTAGCTTCTAGAACTCTGAGCCAAAATAAACCTCTATTCTTTATAAATCACCCAGTCTCAAACATTTTGTTATAGCAACAACAACATCAACCGCGACAACAACAGACTAAGACAATAACCATACTCCTGGCTTTGGGCTTTTTCCTCTGGCTTTTCCCATAGGTATCTACTTGGCCAACTCCTTCCCCTCTTCCACCTTTGCTCAGATTTCACTTTCTCTTTGAGGAGTCCCTGGCCAGATTATCTAATGCTGTAACTAGCATTACCCTCCCACAGTACTGCACTGATCTTCCTTACCTTATTTTGTCTTTCTGATTTCTTTCTTTTTTTAAGAGAGAGAAAGAGAATCAACTTTATTTATATTTTCATCTGGCCTTTTTTCCTCCAACACGTAGTTGTGTATGTGGCCCTGATGTTCAAACCTGGGTCCTTGTGCAAGCCAGGCAAGTGCTCCAAACACCGAGTCACAAGCCACTGCTCCAGCCCTGTGCCTTTCTGATTTTTTCATAGCATTTATCACCTAATTATGTAATTTATTTACTTATTTTATTTCTTGTTTGTATATCATTCCACAGTAGAATGCAAACTCCTAGAGGACAGAAATTTTTTCATTTTTGTTCCCAAGTACCTAGAACAGCATCTGTCACCCAAATACTTGTTGAATTTATCTATGTTAAATTAATTAATTAAATAGTATTGGAGAATTTGGAGACTGCTGCAGTGAAGGGTGAGATAATGAGAGAGGCAATGGGTAGGGAGAGAAAAGAGGGAAGATGTAAGAGCTCTTACAGGGCAGACTCTAAGAATTAGGGAAGAAATGAACCAGAGATGAGAGAGAATGATTCCCTGCCTTTCCACTATTGAATTATCCAATTAATTATTTTTTAGCCCTCCCCCCACTAGTGCATAGACTTGGTTTGCTGACTTACAGAGATTTATATAAGTGGGTTGAAAGAGTCTATTATTTTTAGGTCTAATGTAAATTGACTACTTGGAATCAGAACCAATTGACCTATTGATTTGAGGGACAAGACAGAAAATCTATTTATTTGCCAAGTTCTGATTTTCCATGACAGAAGAATCCCTACAATATTGATTAACTGCTTCCAACTACCATCAATATATTTTACCAGTGGATGTTTCTAAATAAGGATTAAGGTGGGAATGGCTGCTTTTAAGAACCAGTTAATGCAATGATAGCAGAGACTGACATTGTAAAGAAAGCTTTTCTGTTACGTGAGCATGTGGGCGAGGTTGTCGATTTTGCCATTTAGCCTCACACATCACAACGAAGTCGTTTAATATTTCCCCTTAAATCACTCCTGCTTGCCTTTGAGTCTTTCCTGTGGCACTAGATGGCCAGGAACATCCCTGCCTAGACTCTTCACGGTCAGCAGCAGGCGCTACAGGGCCATGATAATCAGGTGAATAATAATGAGTAAATATTTTGCAACTTTTTTCCAACTTGTATTTAGAAGAATCTACTCAGCTTGTATATGCAAGCTTCCTCTCCCCCTGCCCACTGAAAACCAAAGTCTTGAATTTGAATGTTCAAAAAAACCACCAGATCAGGCCCCAGATGTCCAGGTCCCTCCTAGAGTGACGGGTCCCATCCAACGGGGGACCCCTCTGGCACAGTTCTCACACTTGGTCCTTGATACAACTTTTCTCTTTTTCTAAAAGTTGAACATAGATTTTAATTATTTAGAACTTTGTTCACCTTCATAAGAAAAATATTAACTCAGTAAATTGGTTGAAATATTTCTAAAATGACTTCAAAATTCACAGCCGATCCTGTGGAACCACATGCCTGTTTCACGTCTTTTGTAGTTTTGGTCTCTCGGCCATCAAGATCTCCAGGCAGGTAGCATTTGTTCTTCTTTTTCCTTTCTGGAAACAAAATGTAAACGGATAATACAATATGGCTAACTATAAAGCAATGTTGGACCCCAGATCTTCAGAGCTTCTTGACTGAAACTATATCCACAGAAGAGCCACTCCCCATTCCTACTCCCCAAGCCCTGGCAATCACTGTTCTGCTTTCTGCTTCCATCATTTGACTACTTTAGTTCTCTCATATAAATGAATCGTGTGGCATTTATCCTTCTGTGTCTGGCTTAGTTTACTTAGAATAATATCCTCTGTTATCTGTGATATTATAGATGGGAAAAAGTTTTCCTTTTTTTTTTTTTTGGGATACTGGGGATTGAACCCTGGGGCACTTAACCACTGAAACATATCTCTAACCCTTTTTATATTTTATTTTGAGACAGGGTCTCGCTAAGTTGCTGAGGCTGGCTTTGAATTTGTGATCCTCCTGCATCAGTCTCCTGAGTTGCTGAGATTACAGGTGTGAGTGACCGCACCTGGCTGTTTTCCTTCTTTTTTATGGCTGAATAATATTCCATTATATGTATATACTAAAATTAAAATTAGAATATGATCTAGAAATACCAATTCTGGGCATTTATCTAAAATAATTGAAATCAGATTTTTTTTTTCAAAGAAAGAGGGACAGTGTGAGAGAGAAACAGAGAATCAATTGTATTTAGTTTTTCATGTGGCTTTCCTTGCTTTGACATGCCATTGTGTGCGTGGTGCTGGGGTTTGAACTCACATCCTCGTGCATGCCAGGCAAGCACCGTATCCACTGAGCCTGAAATCAGACCTTGAGGAGGTATTTTTACACCCAGGCTCAATGCAGCATTATTCTCAATAGTTAAGATGTGGAAACAACCTAATCTTATTTTTCAGTTATGTTTCTCGTCAGCAATATCTTTTCCACAAGAGTTTTGCTTTCCCCTTAAACTTCCATTCTTTCTTCTCCCTGTTACTATAATTAGGAAATTATAGTAAGAGGTACCACATAACTCTGATTAGATAAGCCAGAAAAATAGTAATTATTCAAGATCCCACCCTCATCCTCCCTGACCATACCCAGTCCAATCAGAGAACGCATCTGTAAATACCATTTCAGTTTTAATTCTTCTTTCCATCTTTAACATGACCACCTACATTGCCCCAGCTACCTTCAAAGGGATCTTATCTCTTTAGCTTTTTATTCCTTTAACCTATTCTATATAGGGCACAAAAGTAACTTTCTTTTTTCTTTTTTAAAGAGACAAGGAGAGAGAGAGAGAGAGAGCATCAATTTTTATTGAGTTTTTCACATGACTTTCATTGCTCTGACACTTAGTTGCGGACATGGGTGATGGGGTTTGAACCCGGGTACTTGTGCATGCCGAGCAAGCACCATAACCACTAAGCCACCGCTCCAGCCCAAACTTTCTTAGAACATGAACTGGATTACATTAATCTCTATCTAAGTCCTTCAGTGGTGGTGTTGTGTGCGAACCCTTTTAAGAATTTTAGCCCCATAAAATCTGTCTTGTTCACCGTTGTGTCTTCAGGGCTTCGGACAGTACCTGGCTTCGAGTTTGTATCCAATAAGTACTTTTCTAGAATTAAGAATATTTCATGAAAATAAACAACAATAGATGCTGGAGGGGCTGTGGAGAGATAGGCACACTAACACACTGTTGGTGGAGCTGCAGACTGGTACAGCCCCTCTGGAAAGCAGTATGGAGAATCCTTAAGAAATTAGGGATGACTCCACCATACGACCCTGCTATTCCACTCCTGGGTATCTTTCCAGGGGACTTAGAATCAGCACATTAC
>PVKS010054000.1:0-10214 GCA_004027875.1 Aplodontia rufa
TTGTGATTCTCCTGCCTCAGACTCCCAAGTCACTGGGATTACAGGCGTGCACCACCTCGCCCATCTCAGTCAGTAGTTTATCAAACTGAACATACACTCAGACCAGCAATCACACATTTGGAGTCTATCATAGAAAAGCAAAAAACTTATGTTCATACCAGTCTTTGATCATAAATGTTCATAGAAGCATTACTAATAATTGTCCTAACCAGGGGAGAAAACATATGTCTCCAAAGGGTTAAAAAAAACTTTGGCATGTCTATACCATGTAATATTGCTCATCAACAAAGAGGAACAGACTATTAATATGTTCAACAACTTAGAAGGATCTCAAGCGACTTATGCTGAGTGAAAAGAGCCTATCTGGGGGCTGAGGTCATAGTGGAGTGACTACCTAGCGTGCAGGAAGACCTGGCCTTGATTTCCAGCACTACAAAGAATTTGAAAAGGCAGTTTAAAAAGAGCACATGTTTATTCCATTTACATAAACTTTTGAGGGAGGGGACAGTACCAGGGACTGAACCAGGGACACTCTACCACTGAGCTATATCCCCTGTTCTTTTTAATTTTTTACTTTACAAAAGGGTCTCCCTAAATCGCTGAGGCTGGCCCCAAACAATCTTCCTGTCTCAGCTTCCCAAGTTGCTGAGATGACAGGTATATACAACCATGACCAGTTTATGTTACATTTTTGAAATGGCAAAATATAAAAGATTAGTGGTTGCCAGGAATCAGGGGTAGAGGAGAGGGAGATGGATATAAGTAAAGAAGGACTCTTGCCATGATAAAATTGTTCAGTCTGTTTTGTTTTGTCTGGTTTTTTTGGTGGGGGCACTGTGGATTGAACCCAGGGCCTCACACATGCTAAGCACATACTCGACCACTGAGCTACATCTCCAGCTCCATATCTTGATTGTAGTGCTGGTTAGACAAATCTACACATGGGCTAAAACTGCAATGAACTAGTCACACTCATACAACACATGAACAAGTAATAAATTGGACTACACCAATGTTAATATCCCGGTTTTCATATTGCATCATAGGGAAGGTGTTACCACTGGGTAAAGGGCACATGAAACTTCCCTGTACATATTATTTCAATTTCCTCTGTATAAACATTTCCAAATTTAAAAAGAAGTTCATACATCTTATTTTTATTTTTTAATAATTTTTTTAAAAGAGAGAGGGACAGTGAGAGAGAGAGAAAGACAATCAATTTTTATTTAGTTTTTCATGGACTTTCGTTGCTCAGACACTTCATTGTGTACGTGGTGCTGGGGTTTGAACCCATGCACTCGCGCATGCAAGGCAAGCGCCATAACCGCTGAGCCACCACTCCAGCCCCCTTATTTTTTTTTTTAAAGAAAGAGGGGAGAGTGTGTGTGAGAGAGAGAGAGAGAAAGAGAGAATTTTTATTGAGTTTTTCATGTGACTTTCATTCCTTGGACTCTTCATTGTGTACGTGGTGCTGGGGTTTGAACCCATGTACTTGTGCCGTAACCACCAAGCCACCGCTCCAGCCCCAATACATCTTATTTTTTAAAAGGCTTTCTCATTGTTATCTTCTGTCCCTATCTCAGGCAAGAGTTTCTTAGGACCAGCACCAAAAGTAAAACTACAAATGCTCCGTGTTAGAATAAAACTCAAATAAAACCTCCAGTGCCCCACCTCCTTCTCCAGGTTCATGAATGTAGTAACACGGATCCAAATCCAAAAGCCTTGAGCAGTTATGGAGAGTTTAGCCTTTTCCAGAGGGGTCTAGGAAGAAGAGGATCCCATCTCACGTTGCAAAGTAAAACTTCTTCAGAGTCCTTTCTATCTCCCACTCCTACACACCCACTAGGATGGCTATGATCAAAAAACTGATGAAGGTCTGGGGGTGTACCTCAGAGCACTTGCCTAGAATGCATGAGGCCCTGGGTTTGATTCCAGCCATCACACACACACACACACACACACACACACACACACAGAGAGAGAGAAAGAGAGAGCGAGCAATCATTGGTGAGGATCTGCATACAATGCTTGGGGTACAACCAACTTGGGAAGTTTGGCAGGTTCTTAGTTGGACATATACCTACCATGTGATTCAGCCACTCTACTCCTAGGTATTTACCTAAGTTTAATGAAAATATATGCCCCACAGGAAAACTTACACATTCATATTCACCTAAGTTTTATTTGTAATGGTTAAAAACTGAAAACAGGGGTTAGAGTGGTGGCTCGGCGGTTACAGCGCTTGCCTGGCATGCGAAAGTATGCAGGTTCAAACCCCAGCACCCACGTACACAAACAAGCGTCAGGGCAACAAAAGCCATGTGAAAAACTCATAAAAATTGATTCTCTCTTTCTCTCTCTCTCTCACTGTCCTTCTCTCTTAAAAAAAAAAAACTCAGATGTTCATCAATGGGTGAATTGACGAATATGGCATATTCAAATAATGGAATACTATTTCAGAATAAAGAGAAAAATTAACAAAGATGAATCTCAAAATAATTATACTGGTGGAAAGAACCCAGACAAAAAAGTACACGTATATGCTATATGACTCAATATACATAAAAGTCTAGAAAATGCAACTAATCAGACGAAAACAGATCAATGGCTACCTGGGTACTTACACTGGGGAATGGGCCAGCAGGAAAGGGAGGAATGGATTACAGAAGAGCTCCAGGGCTCTAGGGAATGGAAATGTAGCTCAGTGGGAAGGGGCACATGGAAAGCCCTGAGTTTGATCCACAGCACCACCAAAAGAAAAAAGAAATAAAAAGGCACTAGGAAAGGTTTGGGGTGCATTTTCCTGAGAGAGGATTTCATGAGCATACACACCTACACCTACAAATTTGGGCTGGAGCGGTGGCTCAGTGGTTTTGGCGCTTGCCTGGCAAGCACAAGGACCCGGGTTCAAACCCCAGCACCACATATACAACTGAGTGTTGGAGCAACACAGGCCATGTGAAAAATTAAATAAAGTTGTTTCTCTCTTCCTCTGTCTCTCTCACTGTCCCTCTCTCTTTAAAAAAAAAAAAACTCTTCAAATTTTATGTTTTACATTGTTTTTGTTTATTTTGATACTGCTGGAGAATCAAATTCAGTGTCTTGCACATGCTAGGAAAGCACTCTACCACAGCACTATTCCCACAGCTCAATTTTAAAATTTAAATATAGGCAATTTCAGGGCTATGAATGTAACTCAGTGTTAGAGCACAGGCATGCACAAGACCCTGGGTTCAAATCTCAGCACTCACCCCCGAAAATATATATGGGCAGCTTATTATCTGTCAAATATTCCTCAGTGAAGTTATTACATAAAAGCTTTCACTAATGTGGGCACCCCCTGAGCCCATAGGATTTGTTTCCATTCCTCTGAAGTGCACATATCTTACCAAGACTTCAAACATAATGTCCATGTTTCTTTATCTTCTATACCAATTAACCAATAATACTGATGTTGTCAATATAATGGATCAGTGGGATGGTCTGGAAGGTTCCCCTTACATTAGTAAACTCTGCCATGGGGCTGGAGCGGTGGCTCAGCGGTTATGGCACTTGCCTAGCACGCACAAGGACCCGAGTTCAAACCCCAGCACCACGTATGCAACTGAGTGTTGTAGCAATAAAGGCCACGTGAAAAACTAAATAAAGTTGTTTCTCTCTCTCCCTCTCACTGTCCCTCTTTCTTTAAAAAAATAAAAAAATAAACTCTGCCATATCCAGCTTTACGTTCCGCCTGCTCCCATCTTGACCCAGCACCCTTGGGACTTTCTTTCTCTCTCTCTCTCTCTCTCTCTCTCTCTCTCTCACACACACACACACACACTCACACCTTCAGGTCTCTGTGGCTGAGAACTGCAACTTCTTCAGAATTTGGTTTGTTTCCTTTCTTACCATCCTCATCACTTCCCCATTCAAGTGTGAGTCTTGATTCAAGCTTTTGGTGTTGTGACCAGTAGGGGAGGCAATTGTCAAAGGTGGCTTCACACAGTGTACTTCAGAAGAGGCATTCCTGGGAATCTAAAGGCTTCAGACTCTCTCTTTTAATCCTCAGGGAGCCTCAGTCCCTGCACAGGGTGGTAGACTGGCCCAGACTGAGAGTTCTTTTTTTTTTTTTTTCAGCTTTATTAAGCCCGGGACTACATTCTCAGCCTTTCTAGCCCTCTAACAGCAGGAAATAAAGTCACTTTAAATGCAGCCTGGAAAGCCCAGTGACTGTGACACTTCGCCTTCCCTTGGTGATGAGTCATACTCTCCTTTGTCTTCCTCCTTTGTGGACAGCCTCAACAGCATTCGTCCAACTTCCAGACCTTATCATTAGTCCTGACCCAAAATCTTCCAGTGCCTGAGCTATTACATCCCCAGAGAGCTTTTTTCCCATTCTAGCTCACCAATTATGAAAACCCTGATAATTTCACCTACTGCTGCATGCCAGGGGATTTGCCAGCGGTGGGGCAAGCTGAGGGTGCCGCTCTAGAATACCATTTACAGTCTGCTTCCTCCGCCTTCCCTGGACCCAAGAATCTTAAATATCTTAAATTTGGTTCCCTGCAGCAAGAAGTTCACTGGGGACTATTCTCAGTAACAGCACCTATGGCAGAAGCAGCGTTGAATCAGGATTCCTTTACCTCCACAGGAAGCTCTGGAGGTTGGCTAGTTGGTCAAAGGTGTTCTTCCTAGAAGCAAGAGACACATACTTCAAAATCAACGCAAGTGTCAAGTTTCCAAGTTAGGGGACATGACCTAGGGGCAAGGACAGTTCCTGGAGGAGACTATACTGACTGCCATCAGCAGCCACTGTTCCCAGTAGCTTCAGGACTAAGTGTCTATGTCCTGAAGGGTTCTTGGCCACAGGTCCCTTCTCCCACTGACCATCCTTCCCTGCAGTTTCCCCTGGTGCACAAAGCACTGAGGTCTCTGAAAGTCCCTTCCAGCACCATCACCCTTCTGACCCTCTGTGCAGCTCCAGGGCTCCACCTTGGACTGTATGATGGATACATTTCCAGTTTTGAATTCCATAAGGACCTGACTGGCATGGAGAGGAGAGTGGAAGAAACAGTCAGGCTGAGGACAATGTGGGTTTGAACTGGCTGCCTGGAGCAGACATTAGGTACAGGGAGCAACTGGAACTGAGATGAAGTAATTAGAGGGTAGTAGGGAGAGAAGCTGGACCAGAGAAGAAGGGAGAAAGGATAGGAGGATTTCTAGCAGGCATCAGACCTGGTCAGAGCAGAAATAAGTGGGTTGTGGGGACTAAGGGGAGGTCAAAGGCTTCGAAACTGCCGACACATGAAGAATGAGGTCCGGAGTGAGGGTCAGTTCATGGGAACAAGGCACACAAGAGAATCAAGAGAGCCTGCATACCTAGCTGCAAGATGAGGACGCAGCATGGCCCAGTTCACACTCAGGAAGACCAGAAGGGTACCAGCAAGACGAGTGTCAGGATGGGCTTTGGCTGTGCAGAGGATGCTGCTGCTGAAGTGTCTGGAGGTGGACACAGGCTGGAAAAAGGTAGAAAGAACTGTGAGAGGCAAAGCTCAGCTGGGCTAGGCCTGAAGCAGGACTGCATGGAGGTGATATGCAGGGCTTCCCAGTAAGTATGTCCAGGAGACCTCAGCCCCAAAGGCTGTCCTGTGGGAGATGCTGTTGTCATCCCCAAGTGTCAGGAAAGAAATCTGGTTCTTTAAGACGACATGATTTGCTGAAAGTGGTGTAGCCAAGATGTGCAGCCCTCTGGGTCTCCCTCCTGACCAGCTCCTCACTGCAGGGATTCAACCTCCTGAATTTACACCTAAAGGAATGGACATGAGAATCATTCAGTGGTGGCCTAAGCAAATATTAGGGTTTATTCGTGTTCAGTATGGAGATGGGCAATGGGCTGGTTCACCAGCCTGGGCAGAACTAAGTCCTAGGGAGAAAGGCTAGCATTGTCCATCCCCCACCACTTCCCCATGTACAACCAACCACAAGGAGAATCCGAGTGAACCTCCAAGTAGATTTCACCCAGAGCACTCCAGTAGGATCCCAGCTGAGCAAAGCTTGACTTGAGCCTCTGAAAGCCCCCGCAACAGTTCTACTACCCAGCATACAGGACTCCTGACCTCCAGAGCTGCAAGGGAATTATGTGGTCTCTGTGGTAAGTAGGTACACAGAACACTAATGCATCTTCTTGCTGGGCACAGTGGCTCATGGCTATGATCCCTGTGACTTGGGAGGCGAAGGCAGGAGGATAGAAAGTTGGAGGCCAGATTGAACAATTTAGCAAGACCCTACTGCAAAATAAAAAACAACAAGAAATGGGCTGGGGATATAGCTCAGTGGTAGAACACCCCTGAATTCAATCCCTAGTACCACCAAAAAACAAACAAACCAAAGAAAATCTAACCCACATTATTATTTTATTTATTTAATCTAGCTGTTTTGTAGTGCTAGGGATTGAACACAGGGCTTTGTACATACTAGGCAAGCACTCTATCGCTGAGATACAGCCCCAGCCCATTCTGTTTATTTGTTTATTTACCAGAGATTGAACCCAAGGGCACTTAACCACTGATCCAGTTTTTATTGTTTTAGACCTTGAAGGCCAGTTTTACAAGTCTGCACTGAGGGGTCTGTGGTCTGTCCTCCAGTTTTTGGAGTTTTTTTCTGATATCTGGGGCTGATTGGGAGATGAAATGTAAATGAAGGTAAAGTCTGTCATCATCTGAGTCAGGGTCAGGATTAGCGTATTTAACTGTGGCCTCCAAGAGGTGGGAGAGGAAGAGAGCAGGGTTTTTGTCTTAGCTTTGGGTGATTTCTTTAATCTTTTCCAGTTGACTGCCTTTAAAGTAACCTTTTCCATTCCTGCCAAGATGCAGATATATAATGACCTAGCTTGGCCTTATCAGGAGAACTGATTTGATAATTCCAGTTAGGGTCATCACAGGGAACTGCTGTGGTGCTGAGAGGGTTATTGTCAGGGTTTTGGTGGCGGAGGGCGTCTGCATGGGCCTCAACTGCCAATAAGATGTGATCCTCATCCTCAAGGGAGAAACAGGAGGAAAGAATGACATTAATGCCACGCCAGGAGAGGTTATAGGACTGGGTAATGTGTAAGAATTCCTTTTGAAAGGTGATGGGATCTGAGGCAAAAGAGCCTAAACATTTTTCTATCTGGTAGAGGTCACTTAGGGAAAATGGGACATGAACAGGTATAATACCTGCTGCTCCTATTACCTTACGGACAGGAAGGACCTTAGAGGGAGCAGAAGGTTCCCTTGGGGGAAGCCCCTGGGAGTGGGTATGGGGTGGGGAGGAATTTGGTGAGGGTGAGTGAGGATTGGCAGGAGGAGGAGGTTGGTTGTGAGGCTGAGGAAGAGAAGGTTCATCAGCGGGGTCAAAATCAAAAGCTGAGGAACAGAGGGAGGGGAGGTATGGATATTTGGAAGGAGTGTTTCATTGAGGAGAAGAATGTGAAAAGTTGAGCAGTTTTGGCAGAGAGAAGGCCTGGAGCAGAGGAACGTGAAGGCCTGAATGTAAGGGACCTCGGACCATTTACCACTGAGGTGGAGAAAGTTTTCAAGCTCTCTGAGAATTTGGGAATCATATGTGCCATTTTCAGGCCTGTGACTGTTGTTGTTGCTTATATTGGCACTAAACAGTATTACAGAAGAATATCTTGGAGGTCCAGAGTCTGGTTGGGAAGGCACCCTGAGGGAGTGTTTAGTGGAAGCTTTAATGAGACTTGACCTACCTAGGGGGAAATGGATTGAGGAGTGCCCCGGGGGACACTGGTGGAGAGAAAGACCAAAATCAATGGATGTCCCCATAAGAGTTTGGTTTCTCTGGGGTCATTCCTGGAATGACCAAATGGAACGACTGGCAATCAATGGGTGTCCCCAAAGAAGTCAAGTTGTTGACCACCCAGCAGTGGTTGGGGGTTTCTCTCACCTAGTGCTAGGATTTTTGGAGAGGAACAACACCCTCAGGGGAACAGTATTCTCAGAGAGAGAAACTGTGGCAGGGATTCCAGGGAATCTAGGAGAGTCAAAGGGGGTCATTCACCCAATAAGCGATGGCTGGTAGTGGATGTGATGCCCAGCAAAGTGAATGGTCCTTACTGGAGCTGCCAGAGACAAGGGATAGAGAGAGACAGAGAAATCCGGTCAAGGTCAAGGGAAGGCCCCCGAGAGGCCACCCTTGGTGAGAACCTCAGAACACAGGTCCCAGATTCCTGCACCAAAATGTGAGAAAAGAAGTAAATAAAGGAAAAAGAGAGTGACTCACAGTAATACAGGGGAGAAACCTGCAGAGGGGAGACCTAGTGGAGGCTGGGAACCCCTTTCCACATACAGCCTGGTGTAGATTTAGGGAGAGTAAGGAAGAAGGGATTTAGGCCAGTGCTAGGGAATTATCAGGAAAGGTTCCTTTCTTATGATGATTGGGAGTGTTTAGGGTTCCTTTGCATGACTGAGGGATGTTGTCACAGGGTTTAGGGAAGGAGGTGAGGTGACTCATTCTAAGATGGAGGAAATGTTTCAAAATGGTGTTACCTAAGTCAGGTTCTACCTAACGTTACTGTAGAGCTGTCACTGGGTTCAGAGAAACACTCTCTATCTAATTGCCTGTTCTGGAAAAGGCCAAGAAGGGGGAGGGAAGAAGAAAGGGCTTCAAAATGCAGAGCTGCTCCTTGGGGCCAAGGAGCGGGCAGAGGTGTCACTGCAACCAGGCAGACAGCCCCAGGTGGCTCTGACAGCCCCTGTGAAGCAAGGAATTTCCTCACATGTGCAGCTCAGCCCCGCAGGTGGGGACACAGCAGGCCCTGCATCCACGGTCTCTTACAGTTACATTTCTAACCATCCTCCTCCCAGTAACACGCCTCTGAAGTACTACTGATGATCCTTCACTGTGTTTGTCAGCATTTTGTAGCTATGACCAAAATACCTGACAAGAACAACCTAGAGGAGGAAGAGTTGATTTTGAGCTCACAGTTTCAGAGGGTCAGTCCATGGTCAGTTGACTCCATCGCTCTGGGCAAAGAAGCAGAACACCATGTTGGAAGGGCTTGGTGGAGGAAAGCAGCTCAGGACATGGCAGCCCAGACAGAACATGGGAAGGGACCTCAGGGAAGATGAATCCTTCCAGGGCACATCCACAGTGACCCACCTCCTCTAGTCACACCCCAGCTGCCTACAGTTAACACCCAGTCAGTCCATTCAAACTAGGTTAGGGCTCTTGTAATCTAATCATTTCATCTCTGAATATTCTTACAGTAACACAGGAGCTTTGGGGAGACACCTCATATCCAAACTATACCATTCACAGAACATGAAATTTGACACAGAAACTGATTAGAGCATTGGAACCGGAAGCAGGAGTGGACAGAGGTCTCCCAACCCCCAACCCCCAGCCAACTTTCCCAGGCATCAAGTCACCAACAGTGTGACATGGAGAAATAAGAGGTTCCACACCACACTGGATTTGGTAGTTATTAACTTGCTCAGCACTAACTCTTTTCTTAGTTCTGTTGGTTTTAGGTTGATTTTATTTTATTTATTTAATTGTTTATTTATACCAACAGGCTAGATATGGATCTCAGAGTTGATCTTTATTTTCCACATGTCCACAAGGCAGTGGCTAAAACCTGGTCATGGACACAGGAACCTGAAGTCAAGTCTGCACCTTCTGGATGTCAGTATGTTAGGGCTGATCTTGGCATCTCCTGCCCTAAAACACACATTAATTCAGTTGTATTCTGAGGGGCACTCAGGCTTTTGCTTGTTCACACATTTTCTGCTCTTCATTTTCATTAATTGCAAATTTCCCCCAAAATGTACAGAAAACAATATGACAGCTTCCAATTTCAATTGTCGGTGTTTTCCCAGGTCTCTCAACTGTGGAGGGTCAGGGCCAGCCACTGAGTTCCCAACAGCACTAACTGAGCATCTTTAATGGAAGCCCTTGACCAGTGTCAGCCTCATAGCCTGAGCCTCTAGGCTGCTGCAGGTGGAGATTGTTCGGTGCTATGGCCTCAGTGACTGATCGTTAGGTCAGGGACAGAAATCAGCCTCAAAATCTTCCATCTCTGGCCAGAGTTCCCCCTGGTGACTGAATTACAATATATCCTGTCCCATGGGTGAAGTCACAGTGGTCCATTTTCAGAATATAGCCTTAATTGGATCCGATTGTAACCATTTTAATTATAGCCCTTCCCTGTACCCGCCCCAATTTTAAAATTA
>PVKS010054001.1:0-10211 GCA_004027875.1 Aplodontia rufa
GAAGTTACATTGCAAAAACTTGTTAATCCTGTTATTTTGCTTTAACTTCCATTTTCTATTCCAAATGCCAGTTTCTTTTTTCCCCTAATTTATCCCCAATAGGAATGACTCCAAATTTGCATATACCGGAACTGAAATGCGCACAGTTGCTGAAAAGGTATTGTGCTAGAATTCTGCATGACAGAAGCTTGCACATGGGGAGGGCTAGCTCTACTCTGATGACCTCAGAAGGACATTAATCTAGTTTATACCTGGGTAGGCTGTTTTTTTTTTCCTAATAGAATCAAATGAAGTATCCACTCTCTGGAAATGGAATCTAATTTTTTGTTCTTTGTAGCAACTTAAAATACCTGATCAGAACGAAAAATTGCTAGCAGTACCACCCTCTTCCACTCCTCGCCATCACTGCCGGCTTTCTGAACCTTTCTTCAAGACTTGGGCATCTGGTTCACATTGTTGTTACTTTATCCCATGTCTCAGTATCTACTCATGAATACCCTCTCTTCTCAAAGGCAGACCATCTATAGTGGCTTAGTTCTTTGTCCACTTTGGCTTTTGTCTCGTCTTCACTCCCACCTCACCTTTTTGCCATGCTCTAGCCTAAGTGTGGTATAATACCAGTTAAATCCCCCCAATATATCACACATCAATGATTTTGTAAAATATAATTAAAATGAATCATTTCCTCCAAGCTGTTAGGTAAAAATCCCCATTTACTTATTATCCTTATATACAAACTTCTCAACCTTAACTACTTAACCTCCTTGTTTCCTCTCTCTCTCTCAAAAAAAGAGCCTCTTTCTATCTAAAGCTGCAGCTTATTCAGAGAGTTTAGAACTCTGGATCATCAATCTTTTCTTGTCACCTGGCTCTTTTTCCTTTACATAAATATACTTAAAAATACTATGCTTAAGTTACTCTCATTTTCAGAAAGAGAAAAAAACAACTACTTCTCAATACTGTATCTTCCTGTAGAAACTATTCTTACATACTTCCTTTAATAGCTAGACAACAACTTTTTTTTGGTACTGGAAATTGAACCCAGTGGTGCTTAACCACTGAACCACATCCCCAGCCCTTTTCATATTTTACTTTGAGACAAGGTCTTGCTACATTCCTTAGGGCCTCACTGAGTTACTGAGGCTAGCCTGAAACTTGTGATCCTCCTGCCTCAGTCTGTTGTCTTTCTGGGATTATGTGTGCACCATCATGCTCAGCGATAGCTAGAATTCTTTAAAGAATGGTCTAATATCATTTCTTCATCTTCCCTGGTCAAACCCACTCAGATGTGGCTTCCAGTTCTACCTCTCCAGCTATCTCATTGCTGCATCCAACTGATTGTTTCTTGGTGCTTCTCTTTCTCCCTGAAACTGAACTCTTCTGGGCTTCTTTTATTCCTATTCCTTTACCCATTCTTATGGATCCTTATCTCCTCTGTGCACTAAATATTGCTCATTCCTTTTAGGCACTGAAATCTCTAATATGAAAGAGAGAGGGAAGAGAAAGTCAGTGTGTATGTTGTGTGTTAGTGGGTTCACTGTGGGCATCAACTGCTAAAATACATTCTAAATCTTAATGTTATGCATTAATTTTTAAGAGTTTATATCCTCATCTTCAATTTCATATAAATTTGTACTGTTCAAATTAGATGTTAATGAATTCAGCAATCTTGTCCTTTTAGCTAGTATTGGCATTTCTTTATCATTGATTTTTGGCCTTTCTATACAATAATATTTAAAAATCTTATTATTAACATATGGATTTTTTTTAAAAAATCCAGTCTGATCACCTTTCTAATTAGTAGTATTTACTCTAATTGCATTTAATGTAATACAGTTACCATCTTTAATGTATATAGTTACCATCATTTTTCTTTCTATTTGTCCCACTTTTTTGTTCTTGCCTCTTTTGGTTTAATCAAATATATTTTATTGTTCCACCTACACTTTCTGTTAGTTATAATCCTCTTTTAATCTCCTTTTAGTGGTTATCCTACATATTATAATATGCATTGTTGCTTTGTTAGTTTAATATAAATGATATTTTTAACATTTTCCCAATAATACAAATGATCCTTGACTTAGAATTTGGTTATGTTCCAATAAATCCATTGTAAGTAGAATATGCTGTAGGCTGTAAATACATTTAATACACATTAGCTCCCAAATAGCATAGCTTGGCAACATAGTATACTGTAGAGTACTTGTTTTCCCTGTTTGTGTCTCTGACCACAAACTGCAGCTTCCTGCTACTGCCTAGCATTGCAAAAGATTATCATATATTGCTAGCCTGGGAAAAGATCAAAATTCAAAGTATATCTTCTACTGAATGCATATTGCCTCGGTAAAGGTGAAAAGTCCAAAGGTGAATAATTGTAATTTGGGAATCATCTGTACTGGAACCTTAGAACATTTTTTCATGTATCCCCTCCTTTTAGATTACTACTGTTGTGCATTTTAATTCTATGGATATTTTAAGCCTCATGTGACATTGTTATAAATGTTTTACACAGTTAGTATATATTGTATTTACCCAAATGTTTACTCTGTGTGGTGCTTATCATTCCTTTCTTCATTTCTGGGATTTTCCTTCTGCCTGAAGAATTCTCTTTAGTATTTTTGTGCAGATAAGGAATTCCCTACACAGTATATCTGAGAATGTCTTTATTTTTCCTTCATTTGGTGAAGGTTATAGTCTGGGTTTGTAGAATTCTTGGTTCACAGGAATTTTATTTTAGCTCTCTTAAGATGTCATTCTCTTTTGGGCTTTCAAAAGTCTGCTATTTGTCTTGTTGCTCCTTGAAAGATTATGAATCTTTCTGTCTCTCCTTTTAGTTTTATTTATTGTGTACTCTCTGGCTGATAGGCACCATAACTATTTGCTTGTGATAAAAAATAAAGTGAAGTCCCTGCTCTTAAGGAGCTTATATTCTAGTAAGGGATAAAATTGCATAAATAAATATATTTTCTAGCAAAACAATAAGTGTATGTGTATTATAAAAGAAGTCATATGCAGA
This sequence comes from Aplodontia rufa, assembly GCA_004027875.1. NCBI lineage: Eukaryota > Metazoa > Chordata > Mammalia > Rodentia > Aplodontiidae > Aplodontia > Aplodontia rufa. The sequence goes on from PVKS010054001.1 coordinate 3,017, forward strand.
AGAAAATTATTCTTTTTTAAATAGCATTATCAGGAAACTTAAAGAATCTCAAAGGTCCACCAAGTTAAAAAAAAAAGTCTGCAAAGCATCTTATAGGCAGAAGGGATGGTATGAAAAGGCACTGAGCCATAAAATGGGATCATATGGGGGCTGGAGCGGTGGCTCAGCCGTTACAGTGCTTGCTTGGCATGTGCAAGTACCCAAGTTCAAACCCCAGCACTATGTACACAATGAAGTCTCAGAGTAATGAAGGCCACGTGAAAAACTAAATAGAAATTGCTTTTAAACAATGGGATCATATGGTATACAGGGAACTACAAGTAGCTGAATAATACCAGAAGTTAAATTCTTTTGAAATGCTATACAGAACTACTCATACTTGGTTTTCAACAAGTTACCACTTGAGCAGGTTTTTACTTATTAAAGAAAAATGTGCATTAATTCAAAGAACAGTCAGCACCTCGTCTGCAAAGGTTGTCTTGTTTTGAAAAACAGTTACACCATTTGTTTTAAATCTCCAGAAGATTAGAAACAGAAGAGATGAACTGGTGAGGTGGCCCTCTTGTTTGAAAGATTAAAATTGCAAGCAGAATATATAAAATAGATAAAGTTTTTGCTTGTCTGCCGTTAGAAATATAATATGAGCCACAAACATGAATTATTTACATAATTTAAATTTTTTAATAACAGTAAAAGGTAAGAAGTTGGTGAAATTAATTTTAGGAGTGTGTTTTATTTAACCCAAAATCCAATTATTTTAGTGTGTACTCAACATTAATAAACATTGGGGGGCTGAAGCGGTGGTTCGGCGGTTATGGTGCTTGCCCAGCATGCACAAGTACACGGATTCAAACCCCAGCACCCACATACACAACTATCTGTCAGAGCAATGAAAGCCATGTGAAAACTCAATACAAATTGATTTTCTCTCTCTCTCTCTCTCTCTCCCCCCCTCTCTCCCGCTCTCCCTCCCTCCCTCCCTCCCTCTCTCTCACTGTCCTCTTTCTTTTAAAAAAAAGAAACATTGGGATATTTTGTGGTTTTTTTCCTTTTTTATATTGTTTTTGACTTACAGTGTATCTCATACTTGTGGCACATCTGAACTCAGATTTGCCACATTTCAGGAGCTCAGTACCCACATGTGCCAAATGGCTCCTGTGTTGCACAGTCTAAATCCATAGCTTCAAAAGTTTCCCTCTCACATTTCATCCGCGTCCTTTCAGCATCCAGTAATATAAGCCCATTCCTTTTCTTGAAACTCTTGAACCATTTCACTGTTCTGGTTTTACTTTCTGTCTTCTTCCCTAGTCCTTTTTATCATAACCTTTTCTAAATGTGGGCACCCCACTTGATTCAGGTTCAGACCTCTACTTCCTATCTCCACATCTTTCTTCTTTATTCATAAAAGTTTTTTAGGGTAGAGGGGTATATTAGGGATTGAACCTAGGAGTACTGTACCACAGAGTTACATCCCAGCCCATTTCTAAATTTTATTTTGAGACAGGATTCACTAAGTTGCTGAGGCTGGCCTCAAACTTGTGATCCTTCTGTCCACTTTTCCCATGTGGAATTACAGACATGTGCCACTATACTGTGCCCAGCCCACTCATAAAAGCTTCATTGATTCCTCCACTGATTTTGTTTTAGTCCAAGTTTTAATGCCACCTTCCTGCTAAACACTTCCTGATAAACATTGTATATCCTTTATTCCTGATCAGCTTGTCTGAAAAATGAGTTCATCTTTTTTTTCCTTTCTGACCCTTTCTAAGCATTGATCTGCCTTCCATGTTCTACCTAGTCTCAAACCTTGTAACTCTAGTTATCTTTTGACAATTTCCTGTCCTCCATCACCTGTAGTCTATAAACTAATGAATCTTATTGATTCTTCCTTCTTAATGGGTCTCAAATCTGTTTCTTAACATATTTGTAATTTTCTTTAACCAGACTATCTGAAATATTTTCCTTGTTTCTAGTCCATCTGTAAACCTCAGCTTGGTATTGGAGACCTTGTACATTCTCACCCCAACCTTCTTTCTTAGGCTATCTAAATCAGTTGGCCCACTTGTCTTCCAAACACTTCACTCATCCTTTATTAGTTTTGTAGCTCATATACCTGTTTGGCACCTGTAGAAATTATGGTCTATATGTACACATACACAGCTCCCATCAAGAAATGGATACACTTGTCTACCTTTTCTGTGAAGATTTTTTCCCATCATAGTGACTCTGTTTTTTGTCTGAGCTCCTATAGCTTTGACTTACTATATTATTCCACTATAGTTTCATATATCATTAGCATTTTTAATACTTTGTCAGCCCTCAAATTTATGGTCCTTTCTGTGACACAATACTTTGCACATAGGTGGTAAATACTTTTAGTTGATCTTTCAAAAAGTACTCTTTGATCTAAATACTAACTTTTATATTTTTGTTTCTGAAATATGTTTATTGAGGTTGGATTTTTGTTATTTTTAACATTTCATTATTCACGAGAAAAGTGTCAGTTTTCTAAAATGGAATCTTTAACCTGATACTGTGATAAAATGCAATCCTATAATTGACAGGAGATTGACGAGGGAAATGTTATTGGTGAGACACAGAAGTAACTATTTCTGTGGGTTTTCCTTTAGGTTGACACCGTCAGAATTGTTCACATTCATTCTGTCATCATCTTGCGGCGTTCTGATAAGAGGAAGGACCGAGTAGAAATTTCACCAGAGCAGCTGTCTGCGGCCTCAACAGAGGCAGAGATATCCTTATTGATCTATAAGAAGTTCTGGGGCTTCTGGGCCACATTAATTTGCTTGCCGTAGGCATCTTGCTTTACATGGTTTCATAAATTTTCTTCCTGGTGTCTGTTCCCCAGTTTTCATAAAGACCCTTCAGATCCAATTGGGTTAATCAGAATTTCTCTCTATTTCTCCTCTTGAGTGGCTTTTATTGGAGGAATTAGATATTTCTCACATTTCTGCTCCTAAACGTCAAAAGATTCCAGGGTCAAATATTATGACAATAAATTTTGTGGGAACTCCCTACTACCTTCTTCTGCATTCCTATTCCTCCATTGTCCTTTCCTTTCTGACCCTCCTTCTTTCTAGTTTTCCTAATGCCAGAGCTGGGGATTTAGCTCAGTAGCAGCAGAAGGCTAGACAAATGAGGAAAAAAAAATAAAACAAAACTCAAAACAAGACAACAGCACCAGCTTTCATTCCCTTCCTTCCTTCCTTCCTTTTTTTGGTACTGCCCCCAGGATATAACCGGGATTATCAGTTTTTCATTATCTGTGCAGATGACTTCTATATATACCAAACAGGTATATTTTTCTGTCTGAAAAAGAATAAAAGTATTTGATACATATGATAGCTTGTGACATACAGTATCCATCTTTTTTTCACCTAACAAAGTATCATCAAATTTGTTCAATTCAGTATACAGAGCTGCCTCATTCTGAGGCCATTATTTATTTCATGTGCTCTCATGCAAATGTTTTACAGTGCAGGAATAAATAACCTTGTACAGACAACATAAACATGCTTATCTGTAGGATCATTTTCGAGAGGTACTTTTTTCATTCAAATGCCTGCTTTTAAACTTAATTGAAGTTAAAAAATATTTTTCTTTACAATGAACTTGTAACACCAAAACATGTTAAATTCTATATTAAGAATAGGGGCTGGAGCAGTATAGCACTTGCCTGGCATGCTCGAGGATGCAGGTTCAAACCCCAGCACCACATACACAATGAAGTGTCAGAGAAGTGAAACCCACATGAAAAATTAAATAAAACTGTTTCTCTCTCTCTCTCACTCTCACTGTCCCTCTCTCTTTCAAAAAAGAATTTATAACAAAATGAAGCTATCAATAGTCCTACCTGATATTTCAATAAAAATATATACACTATAAATGACATCTAGGTATCTATTCTTTTTATCAGAGCATAGTCTCCCAATTAGACATAGGAATGAAGAAGTAACAATGTTTTTTTTTCACTTTCCCATATATTAGATTTAAATTTCTATAATTCATAAAGTCAAAATGTTCACACAAATAAAGTACTCATGTAATAAATTTTACATTTTATAATGCTTCTTTTGAAATATGAAAAAGATATGGAGATTTTGAGTTATATATACAACTTATACATTATTTTAAAAGGTTATTTTTTAAACATCAGAAAATATGTATTCATAATACATGTCCTTGCTATTCACATAATTCTTTTTTTTTTTTAAAGAAAGAGCAAAGGGGAGAGTAAGAGAAAAAGAGAATCAATTTTATTTATTTATCCATTTGGTGGTGTTCTTCTGACAATTAGTTGTGTATGTGCTACTGGGGTTTGAACCTGAGTCCTCTCACATGCCAGGCAAGCCCTCCAACCGCTGAGCCACCGTTCCAGCCTCCACATGATTCTGTAAGTAGTCTTCAAGTGAACTTATTTTTAGCTTTCAATAAAACTTTATCTACAAAGATTTCTCAAATATTTAATGTGAGACAAAATCATTATGAAAACTAAACCATTACTGTAGCTTTTTCATTTTTCATTTCATGCATTTCCTGCCAACCATGTAATTTCCTTTTCTCAAGGCATGTTGATATATTTTTCTCTTCTTAATCTCAACATTGTTGCTTTCTCAGCTTGGTGTAACAGTGAATACATTGCAGGGTTTCTGAACACACAGTATTTACTCTGCCAAGTCAGTTGTAGCAGTGAAATATGATATTGTTTCCAGTTATTTCAAATGCAGGACCACCTTGTTAGCTGCTTCCAAGGAGTTTGTGACTGCAGCTCTTACAAAATATAGTTTTGTTTCATTTTCTTTTACATCTAGATGAATATTGAAAGTGGCATTTGGAATATAGCAACCATGTCAATAGAAAGTGCAAGGTTTTGATTTTGTCAATTAAAATTCTATAGCTGTACAAAGGAAATACGAATGGTTTTTGATTGTTGCCAACCTGATCAACAATTTTTTTGTCTTATTTTTGTAATTTTAGTTTATATTTTTCTTATGACAAAACTTGATCAGCTTTTCATTTTAAGAGTCATTTGTGGCTGGGAGTGGTGGTACACACCTGTAATCCCAGTGACTTGGGAGGCTGAGGCAGGAGAATTGCGAGTTCAAAGCCAGCCTCAGCAACTTAGACCATGTCTCAAAATGAAAAATATAAAGAGCTGGGGATGTGGAATCCCTGGTACAAGAAAATAAAAAGTCATTTGTATTTTTATCTGAATTATCTCATTGCTTCTTTTGTTCATTTTTGTATTGATTTGAATATGGATATATATATATATATATATATATATATATATATATACACACACACACACACACATACATATATATATACACACACAATACACACAACAGGAACTGAACCCCAGGGGTACTTAACCACTGAGCCACATCCCCAGCCTATTTGTATATATGTATGTGTGTATGTGTATATATGTGTGTGTGCATTTAAATTATTTTTTTATTTTGAGGCAGGGTCTCACTAAGTGTTTAGGGCCTTGCTAAGTTGCTCAGGCTCACTTTGAACTTGTGATGATCTTCCCGCCTCAGCCTCTCCAGCTGCTAGGATTATGGGTGTGTGCCACTGTGCCCAGAGAAGGCTAATACGGGGTTGGAAAGGTAGCTCAGTCTTAGAGTGCTTGCCTGGCATGTGCAAGGACCAGGGTTTGATCCCCAGTACCACATATACAACTAAGTGTTGGATAAAAATTAAAGCTAGATGAAAAAAATGAAAAATTAACTATCTTTCTTTCTCACTGTCTTTTTAATAAAGAGTATTTTTTTAAAAAAGACTTTTTCTTCTTTCCACATTTTTATTGGTACATTATAGTTGTATATAATGGTGGGATTCATAGTTATATATAATTTGGCTAATATCATTATCTAACACTTGGCAATATTTTTTTAAGGTTTTTATTTGTTTTTGTGGTGTTGAGGATCTAACCTAGGGCCTCATGCATGCTAGGCAAGCATTCTACCACTGAGCAATATTCCCAGCCCAGACAATATTCTTTTTTTTTAAGATTGAGGGACAGCGAGGGAAAGGCGAGAGACAGAGAGAAAATTTTATTTAACTTTTCATGTGGTTTCATTGCTCCTATACTTTGTTGTGTACGTGGTGCTGAGGTTTGAACCTGCTTACTCGTGCATGCCAGGCAAGCACTATAACTACTTAGCCACCACTCCAGCCCCCAGATAATATTCTTTTAATGAATTATAGGCAATGTATATATTAAGATAATTAGCCTTTTGTAATAGGGTAGTGATTTTCCCAGTTTATTTATCGAATGTGTATTATTTTTCCCTAATCAGATTTTTCTTTTTGCATTTTTATTTAGTCAGATTTATCAGTCTCTAGTGTGTACCTTTTCTTTTTTTATAATCCTTTCTTTTGAAATTATGGATTCATGAGAACTTACAAAAATAGTACAGAAAATTCTCTGGAGCTTTAACCTAGTTTCCCCTGAAGGTTACATTTTGTATAGTCATGGTACAATAGGGAAATGAAGAAATTGATGTTGATAGAAAGTATATAGTTCTATGCTATTTTGTCATGTGTGCATACATGTAATCACTACAGCAGTCAAGATACAAACTTGCATCGTTCTAAAAATCTCCCTCATGCTACCCTCATGGTCAAATATACCCTCTTCCTCCTTAACTACGCCCATCCCCAGGTAACCGCTAATCTTTTTTTTTAAATCTCAATATGAGTTGCACTTTCCTGCTGCTTTGTATCCCTGGCAATTTTTTTTAAGCTTTGTCCTTGATTGCTGGGTATTTCTGTATTTCTGGACAGATCCATGAGCTGTGTTCCAAGATGCTATGAGAGTAACTGGAAAACAGTTTGATTCTTTAGAGTCTCTCTTGGAGGACAAACTACGGGAGACCAGGGCAGCTCGTAGTGTAGGAGAAATGTCTCTGCACGGAGGAGGCAAGACCCTTCTGAGTGCCCTGCCTGCCACTTCCCCAACAGTGAGACTTACTGGCCTGGTGGGTGGGGACAGCCTCTGGTCTCTTTTCTTCTCGGGTGCTGTGCAGAGTTGCTAGCATCCTCTTGAGGGACAGATCGTTTCCCAGGCCTCAGGTAGGGTCCTCACATGCCATGCCCATCTGTGTTCTGCCAAGTGCTCAAACTGCACACACTGGGGATGCAGAGGGGGTTCTCTCCCTCTGCAAAT
>PVKS010054002.1:0-10211 GCA_004027875.1 Aplodontia rufa
ATAACATATTCAACATAAAATGATTAAATCAAACTAAGATACCTAAAAAAAGAAGGCAGGTTTATGAGACAGAATTGACTTTACTCCTATCCCTCAAATATGTAAAACTCATTCATGCACCAGAGCTTCTTTTCTTTGCTTTGTGCTGACTTATCTATCTGCTCATTCAACTCAAAAGTAGCCTTCTCAGATCTTTCTTTAAGAATTCTAGCTAAAGGAGCACTTATATTTCTAATCACTACAGATCAACTTATATTATTTTTCCTTAACAACATCTAATATATTTATTTATTTGTTAATTGGATTTGTGCATATATTCCATAGTATACATTAAGCCCCACTAATGAATATGATTTTGTCTTTATTAGTAACGGATTTACCAACAATTTTGAAATTATATTGGCACATGGAAATCACTACATGAATACTAATTAATTGCATAAATAACTGAACAATATGCATGATGAGATCCCTTGATCTCTCTCTCTTTCTCTCTCTCTCTCTCTCTCTCTCTCACACACACACACACACACACACACATGCACACCAAAACTAGTGAAAGATCATGAATTTTTAAAGATTCTATGGCTACAGTATACCTATCTAACTAGACTGTCATTTCATGAATGTTCCAACAGTCTACAGAGAAAAAGGAAAGATATTCTTTCTTGCTTTTTTGAAATCACATTACCCCTGAGAGTGTGGAGTCTTCCAAAAAGTCAAACAAGTAGTTAAATGTGGATTAAAGTTAAAAATACTCTGTAAAGTATAATTCAAAGATTAGTCATTAGTTTCATGTTAGATTAGTGGTAATTAATAGTAAAATTATTGCTACAAAGTATACATAATAATACATAATAATAAATTTTAGCTTTAGTATTTATTGGATGTCTCTCTGTTGTTTGTTTGTTTCTTTGTTTGGTGTACCTTTGTCATAGCACCTGGAATGTCCCCCAAAGGCTAATGTGTTAAAGGCTTTGTCCTTAGCTGGTGGCACTGCTGGGAGATGATGTAAATGATAGGGAGTTGGGTCTAGTTTCAAGGAAGCATATTACTAGGGGCATGCCCTGGAAGAGTTTATCTTGTCCCTGATCTCATCTTCTCTCTCTGCTTCTTGGTTACCATGAGGTGAGTAGCTGTGCTCTGCCATGTGCCCACAAATATAATATTCTGCCTCACAACAAGTTCATCATGATTGAGCCAATTTACCATGTACTGAAACCTCTGAAACTATAAGCCCAGATAAATGTTCTCTCCTTTAAGTTGTTTTTCTTGGGGATTTTGTCACAGTGATAAGCTGACTAACACAAGCCTCAAATAAAATGTCATGTAATAAAATGTTCCCAGCTCTCTTCATCACACTCAATATATATTTGAGTCCTATCACAGTCTGAATGATTTGCTTAAGGGAGAAAGCTCCCAAATTATCTAGACAAAGTACGATTGACTAATAACATGCAATGGATTCATGAAGAACATTCTTTTAGAGATGGAGTGACTAAGAATAACTTCTACTCTTCAAAAATTGGGACAGAGGAATTGACCACCAATATTCTCAAGTTCAAAAAATAGTTATGGGTGTAGATCTAACCCTCAGATCCGGACGTTTCACCATGCAGGGTACCTATACCCAAGAAACCCACTGGAACTGATCTCAGCACCCTTTCTTTGTACATGGACCCAGGTTTCAAACTCAGGTTCTTCTGCCATGCAGGGCACCCATGCCCAGGAACCCCAGTAGAGTCCACCCCTGAAGCTTCTGTATGTAGATCAAGGCTTCATATCTGGGGCATTCAGGTGCAGGGACCCTTTCTCCAGTCCTGAATTACCAGTCCCAAATGGCATAGCTGCCCAGACACTGCCTTTCCCTGCTAGTTCCAGATATATTGAGTCTATACCTGCTGCTGGGAACCAAAGTTCCCAGGTCCTGTCACTGCATGCAGAAAGTCTGTTCTGGCTCAAAACAAGACCCCAAGGCACAACAAAATACTCCAGTTGCTATGCTTCTACAGTGCAGCAGACTGCCACATACCCCCAACAAATTTTGGATCAATGCACTGGGGTCTATATCCATAAAGTATAGCCAAATGTGATTCTGTTTTGAAGCAGCTTTCTGGAAGAAGATGGTCATTAGAGGGGTGTTATCTGACCCAACCCTTTGACTTGCGAGGAAGAAGTACCTCCAGACCTGCCAACTTTCACCACATGGAAACTCTATTCAAATATCCAGAAGAAGATTTTCAAAAATGAGGAAAGAAAACAGAAAAAATTCACCTCAAGCTCACACACCCCATTCAAGGAACACAGAGACAGGGAGCAAGATGCAAACCTAAAAATAATTATCAACAATCTGATTTAATGAAGGGACTAAATGAGGAAACTCAAGAGACAAAGAACTCTATTATCAAAGAAATAGACATAATGAAAAAGGAGGTAATGGAACTTAAATATTCAATCATATCACAACAATGATGGAAGAATTTAACAATAAACTAACCTCTATAGAAAACAGAAGCTTAGCTCTGGAAGAAAGAACTTCTGAACTTCCAACACTGAGGACAGGCTGAGTAAGCTTGTGGACACAAATGACAAACGAGATAAAAATTCACAGATTATGAGTATAATTTTGAAAATATCTGGGATGAATTCAAAAGAAACAATCTAAAAGTAATTGGAATACAGGAAGAAATTGAAAAACAAACAAAAGGTTTAAAGAACATTCTCAACAAAACTGTTAAAGAAAAATTTTCCCATATCAGAACAGAGTAAAGAAAAATGCTCATCCAATAAGCATAAAGGTCACTGAACAGTCCTAATCAAATAAGAATTTACTGAGACACATCATGTTAAAAATGTATAACAGGTAAATCAAGGTAAGAATATTAAAATCTGCAAGAGAGAAATGCCAAATCACGATCAGACACAAACCTATAAGGATCAAAACAGACTCTTCAGCTCAGACTCTAGAAGCAAGAAGATGATCCTAGAAGGAAATCATTGACAGTCTGAATGACCACAATGTGCAGCCAAGAATACTATACCCATCAAAACTCAGCTTCAAATTCACTGGGAAAATAAGAACATTACTTAATAAGATCAAGCTGGCAGCATTCATGAACAGAAAAACAGCATTAAAATTAATCCTCAAATATAAAATCCAGATAGAATAAAGACAACATCCTCAAAAACCACAAACAGGAAATTCAATAAAGGTGCACACTATCAATAGACAATTAAAATAGCACAGAACTTACTAATAAAACATGATGAGTATGAATAACAACCACATAACTATTCTAACACTGAATGTGAATGGTCTCAACACACCTATCAAAAGACACAGATTAGTGGATTGGATCAAAAACCAAATCTGAAAATGCACTGCTTACAGGAGGCTCAACTTATAGCAAATGATATTCACAGATTGAGGGTTAAAAGGACAGAAAAATTTTTACCAGATGTATGGCCCAAGAAAGCAAGATGCAGTTGTAATACTTAGACAATGTAGACTTCAATTATAACTTAATTGGAAGAGATAAAGAAGGCCACTGCATACTAGAAAATGAAACAATACATCATGGAAATATAACCTTAATAAGTATATACTGTCCAAACTCCAACACTCACACCTATGTGAAAAAATTATTCCACAACATAAAGCCACCTATGGAAGGCAGCATGATAGTACTAGGAGACTTTGATACACCTCTATCACCAATAGACAAATTGTCAAAGAAAAAAATATAATGAGATCTCCAGTCTAAACAACTTCATAAATCTAATGGACTTAATAGACATCTGTGGAATATTCCACACCTAATTGTCTGAGTATATCTTCTTCTCAGCAGCACATAGAACCTTCTACAAAATAGATCATAATCATATTCTAGTTTAAAAAGGAAATCTTAGCAAATATAAAAAGTAGATATTATTCCACATATCGTATCAGAAATTAACAGTAAAAATCATAAGAAAACACACACACACACACACACACACATATATATATGTATATATGTATATATATATATATATATATATATATAAAGAGAGAGAGAGAGGAGATAGATCAAATAATACCCTATTAAATGAAGAATGGATCCAAGAAGACATGATGACAGAAATCAAGAAATTCTTGGAAGAGAATGAGAATGAAGATGCAACATATCTAAACCTTTGGGACAGCATGAAAGCATTCTGAAGAGGAAAATTTATAGTGCGAAGTGACTAAATTAAAAACCGGGAAATATATATAAGTTTATGCTCAACCTCAAATTCGTAGAAAATGAAGAATTATCTAGGCCCAAGACAGCAAAAGAGTATTCAAATCAGTGCCAAAATCAGAGAAATTGATAACAAAAGCAAAACAAACAAACAAAAAAAAAACAATGAAAAGAATTGATGAAACAAAGAGCTGGTTCTTTGAAAGTACAAATAAAATTGATAGACCTCTAGCTAATCTCTGTTAAAGAAGGAGAGAATCAAAGCAAATCAACAAAATCACCAATGAAAATGGAGTGATTACCACTGACTCCCTAGAAATCAAAATGATTTTCAGAACATATTTTGAAAAACTGTACTCCTCTAAATTAGATAATCTGGAAGATATGAACTAATTTCTAGACACATACAACATCCCCAAATTAATACAGAATGATATTGAAATCTTAAACAGTCCAATAACATGCACTGAAATCCATATAGCTATTAAAAGCATTCCCAAGAAGAAAAGCCCAGGACTTGATGGATTCCCCAGAGTTTTCCCCCACCTATGAGAAGGAGCTAACACCTCTCCTTATTAAGCTCTTCCAAGAAATAGAAAAGGAGGGAACTCTCCCAAACACTTTTGATGTGGTAACCCTATCTCTAAAATGAAAACCCAATGAAGTTGCATTAAAAAAAAAAGAAAAAGAAAAAGAAAGAAAGAAAGAAAGAAAGAAAGAAAGAAAGAAAAAATTAGGGCTGGAGTGGTGTCTCGGCAATTACAGTACTTGTCCTGCATACGTGGAGTTCCAACTCCAGCACCACAAATACAACGAAGTCTCAGAGCAACGAAGGCCACATGAGAAACCAAATAAAAATGTTTCCCTCTTTCTCTCACTGTCCCTCTCTCTTTAAAAAAAGTAAAGGAATTACAGACCAATATGCCTGATGAGCATCGATGCAAAAATCTTTAATACAGTTCTAGCAAACCATATTCAAAAACACATCAAGAAGATAATTCATCATGATCAAGTGGGCTTCATTCCAGAGATACCAGGCTGATTTGACATACAGAAATTGATAAATGTGATTCATCATTTAATCAAAATTAAGGACAAAAACCTCATGATCATCTGAATTGATGAAGAAAGGTCTTTGATAAAACCAAGCTCAAAACTCTAGAGAAAATAGGAATCAAAAAAATTACCTTTATAAAGGCCATACATGCCAAACCCTCAGCTAGTATAATACTAAATGGAGAAAATCTGAAATTTTTCACTAAACTCAGGAACAAGACAAGTCTGTGTGCTTTCACCACATTTATTCAGTGTAGTCCTCAAAACCAGAGCTGGAGCAATCAGGCAAGAGAAGGAAATCAAAGGGATAAGAATAGGAAAAGACAACATCAAACTATTCCTTTTTGCTGTTGACATGATCTTATATTTTGAAGATACAAAAAAACTTCACCAAATTTGCTTGAGAATATAAACAGATTTAGCAAAGTAGCAGGCTAGAAAATCAACACCCACAGATCAATAGCTTTCCTATATGCTAAAAATAAAAGGGAAGTGGTAGAAATTAGGAAATGATTCCCATTCACAATATCCTCAAAAAGAACAAAACACTTGGGAAATAATCTGAAAAGGGAAATAAAGAGCCTTTACAAGGAAAAATATGAAACATTGAATACAGAAATTCAAGAATACCTGAGAAGTTGGAAAGATGTTCCATGTTCTTGGTTATGCAGAATTAATATAATTAAAATGGCCATTCTGCCAAAAGCACTACACAGCTCCAATGAAATCCTCATCAAGATATCTTATGATTCTTTACAGATATTGAAAAAGCAATTTTCAAATTCATTTGGAACAACAAGAAAACCACAATAGCCAAAATATTACTAAGTAAGAAAGAAGAAATAGGTGGTTTGGCAAAAAACAGATATAAAATTATACCACAGAGTCGTAGTAATAAAAACAGCATGCCACTGGTATAAAAACAGGAATGAAGACCAATACAATATAATAGAAGACTATGAGGCAAATCCACAAGTCTTAATAAACATTTTATGTTTGACAAAGTGTGTCAAAATATATCATGGAGAATAGACAGCCTACTCAATGAATGGTGCTGGGTAAACTGGACAGAAATTTACAGAAATTTGAAATTAGATCCTCATATTTCACCTTGCAGAAAAATGAAATTAAAATGGACCAAAGAATTAAGAATTAAACCAGCAACCAAACAGTGCTAGAAGAGAAATTAGAACACCAAAACAAAACAAACAATTAAAGTCAAGAATTAATGAATGGGAGGCAATTATATAAAAAGCTGTTGCTCAACCAAGGAATTGGTCAAAACTGTCAAGAGAGAACCCACAGACTGGGAGATATTTATGGTCTCTGATTCTTCCAACAGAGGACTAATATCCAAAATTTACAAAGTACTCAAAAAAACTTCACATGAAACACTAGGATCCAACCAATAAATGGGCCAGAGAGCTAAATGGAAATGTCTTAACAGAGGAAATTGAGCAAGCCAATGAATACATGAGAAAGTGTTTAAAATCGCTAGAAATCAGAGAAATGCAGATCAAATTTTCATTAACATTTCACCTCTGGCTGGAGTGGTGGCTCAGTGATTATAGCACTTGCCCAGCATGCACAAGTACATGGGTTCCAACCCTAGCACCCACATAAACAACTAAGTGTCAGAGCGATGAAAGCCATGTGAAAAACTCAATAAAAATTGATTCTGTCTCTCTCACTCTATCCTTCTCTCTTAAAAAAAAAGATATTACCTCACTCCAGTCAGACTGGCAAAGTGGAAGAATACAAACAGTAACAAATCCTGGAGGGGTTATTGGGAGATAGAAAAACTAGCACAGTGTTAGTGCATCCACCATATGAACCAACTATCTCACTCCTGGATATTTTCCAGAAAGAGCTAGAATCAGCATACCATACAGACACAGCAATATCAAAGTTTACAACAGCTCAATATACAATAACTAAACTACGGAATCAACCCAGATGCCCCTCCCTGGATGAACGGATCCAAAACTGTGGTATATATAAACATTGGAGTTGTACTAAGCAATTAGAAGCAATGATATTATGGCTTTTGAAGGTAAATGGATGGCAATGGAAGAAAACATGCTGAGTGATGTTCACCAAAACCAGAATCAAGGGTTGAATGTTTTCCCTTATTTGTGGAGGCTAGAGCTAAACACAGGCTTGCATGAAAGGTAGTCAAACTCATGTATTGGCCCCATTATAGGCATAGCAACACATAATATAGAGGAATCAGACATGTAGAGAGGAGGGAGGAATGGAGAGCTGGAAGACAGGAGAGGGAGGGAAGATAGGGAGAGACCTAGGGAGAGAGTCAACAATGTAGCATACTCTTTACCCCACTGAAAAGTCAAATAATATTTATGCAATCATTTATTTCTGGAAAATTCACAATATTATGCATATCTGTTTGTGTATATATATATGTCTATATATATGGGCACACACATATATATGTATATATATGACACATATTTATATATATATACATATATTTATATATATGGACACATTAGTATTTGTTATAGGGGCATAATATAATCAAGAGATGGGGATATGGGTGATGTGAGGGTAATTATGGTTTAGGATAAAATGCATATCATAGTGTTACTTCACATGCATTTATGATTGCATATCAGCTCAACTCCTTAATAAAACTATGTATTAATGAAAGAGCTATGTATTTACAAACTTAGATTAGTATATATTTTATACAATTACATTTAAATGATAATAGTTATCATGTTTAGATGCTGTCAAAATAAATTTATAATTATACGACTATGATTTCTGCTTTTTGTTTTAAAATTAAAACTGATTATCATGTTGATTGCCTCTCCAAAATAATTCCTAAGAAAAGTACATAAGATTAAGATGAAAACTTACAACAATACCTCAAGCTAATACTGATAGTCTCCACAATGTCATTTTGGATATGATTTACCAGAACAATCCTTTGTTTTAGGTAAACTAAGAATAACCATTAGTTGATGACAAATTTTCTTATTTGAAATTATGTAGAGCTATATGCACTTGAAAAACCAGGAAGTTTTGCTTCTTTTGTAGCCTATCTCTTGAATCAGAAATGTATAATTTGTCACAATTAGAAAAGCACATTATTTATCCTTCAAAGCAATTGGAATAATATTTAATTTGACCAGACAATAACATTATCTCCTTCTCACTGTACACCAACATTCTTCTTCATAAGAGTAAATAATGAGTGAACTGAGCAGGTTGCTTTCAGAAAGCCTGATTCAGAGTAAAATTAGCTGAATTAATATTATAATTTTAATATTTTACATATAATTTAAAATTAATGAGAAAAATAAAATAATGCTAAAAGAGAAAAGAATGTAAAAGCTCCTTCAAAGCAAACCCCACATGCAAACATAAAAGGAAAAAAATAAAAATGAAGAACCACTAAATTAAAAATATAGAATCTAAGTACGTGGTTAGATCTTTTTTATGGAAAGAGTAATATTAGAAACATGGTAAGATTGATAGTATCCATCCAATTATATTCATATTCTAATCCCTGAAGTTTGTGAATATATCACTTTCCATGGAAGAAAAGAATAAGTACTGCAGATGGAATTAAGATTGTGAATCATCTCACTTCAAAAAAGGGAGATAATAGTAGACTAATAGGATGGGCCCAGTACAAACACATAAGGTCTTATAAATGGAAGACGATATCACAAGTAGGGTATCAATAGATGTTATATGAGAAGGACTCAGCTGTTGATGGTTTTGAACATGGAATAGGGCACTACAAGCCAAGGAACAAGGTAGCTTCTAGAAGGTGGGAATGTTCTCCAGCACACAGCATCAAGAAAATGAGGACCTCATTCCAAAACCATATGGTATTCTGTGAACTACCCAAATAAGCAATAAAATGAGTACTGCCTTAAAGTATTCAACAAGAGTAGTAGCACTGCTGGAATTTTGATTTTAGCCCAATGAGATCCATTTCAGATTTTTGTCCTATAAACTATGAGATAATAAGTTTTTTGTTTAAATAGCTGAAGTTGTGGCACTTACCAGAAACAATAGAAAGTTAATACAAATACATGACTTTTTTTCTCCAAAAGGCAGCATTGAAACTGTTCTAATCAAAATGCCAAGGCAATTATTTTTTTAAATTTTATAATAATACTCAGAAATTGATCTAAAATCTTGGCCTCGTAGAACAAATTAATAAACATTACCTCCTATTAAATTATTTGGCAGAATTTGAAAATGGTTGGTGTTAATTCCTTTTTAAGTATTTGGTAGAACGCACCCATGAAGCTATCTAGTCCAGGGCGTCTCCTTATTGGGAAGTTTTGATTGCTGATTCAATCTTCTTATATATTTTTTTTTCAGATTTTCCATTTTCACAATTGAGTTTTAGTAAATTTCATTTCAATGAATATCTGTATTTCCTGTAGGCTAATTCGTTATACAAATGTCATAGTTCTTCGCCTATCATTCTTTTTCTTCTGTAAAACTAAAAGTAATATTTCCCCTTGTTTCTACATTAGAAACTTAAGCTTTATTTAGTTTTAAGTTGAGACTTTTTGACTGATACATAGGAACACAAACATATACATGTTTATAGGATTCCATAAAATCTTTGAATGTATGCGTGTATTGCATGACATTTAAATGAGGTAAACTCATATATCTCCTCAAACATTTCTCATTTCTTTGTGGAGCAAATTTTTTTTAATTTTTTTTTATTTTTGAACAACCATTCAAGTTTTTAACAAAATAATATCAAATGTGCATATATTCTGGATATTGCAATTACCCCCAAGAGTGCCCCCCAATTACCCTCCCTTATCCCACCCTTCCCCTTCCCACAATATCTCTAAAAAAGTATTAGGTTATAAAACATTACATCTTATCTGGATTTAACACATGCTAATAGACCAACTTTCTCACTGTCCA
>PVKS010054003.1:0-10209 GCA_004027875.1 Aplodontia rufa
TTACGTATGCAACAATGAATCAGTCAACATCAGCAACAGGTGTTTGCCATGTCTCCTATCACTGCCATGAGATCCTACTTCTGTGGTCTGTGCTGTGCAACCAGATGATCTCTAGCACTGAATATTATATTAAAATACCATTGATTAGATTAAGACTGTTAAGAAAGTTTATGATCCAAATAGCAATGTAAGGAACTGTTTTAAATTACCTTGGAAGCTGCCTTTAATTTACTTGATCAAACGCATCTTGAATAACTCTAATGTGCCAGGTGTTGGACTAGGTGTAGTTCTGGGCAAGGCAGGCACTTTGCTCATAGAGCTGATATCAGGATGAAGAAATAGTCATGAGGATGGTGTGGATTATGAAATAGATGTTCAGGATGTTTTAGGAGCACATAACAAGAGGGATTTTCCCTGATTGAGAGGATCAAGAAAGATCTTCCTGATTTATGAGAGATGAGTACCTATTACCTGGTGATATTGGCGAGGGTAGTAGGAGAGGTCAAGGTGAGGGAAGAGCATGTGCTATTAGACCTGTGTCTAGACGTGCTTTGCCTTATGAGGTAATTTCTAGACACAAACAGGTACTGAGTCCTTGAAAGAGGCTAGTCTGGATCAAGGTGTGGCTAAATGTAGAACACACCCAGGACGTAATATGAAAATAAGAATGTGATATGTCAAATAATGTTTTATATTGATTATATATTAAAAACTGCTGCTATAGTTTTGGTCTGGAATGCCCCCCAAAGGCCCATGTGTTAAAGGGTTGGTGGCCAGCCTATGGCACTCTAGGAGGTGGGGCCTGGTGGAGGAAGTTCAGTCACTGGGCTGTGCTCTTCCTTGTAGGGGTTATTAGGCCCCTGGCCTCTTCCAATCTCTTTTTGTTTTTTGGCCACTATGGGTAACAGGCCTCCTCCGCCATGCACTGCACCATGACACCACCACAGGCCTTAAGCAACAGGGCTGAGCAATCGTGAACTGAAACCTGTAAAACAGAGCCAAAATAAACCCTTCCTTATTAAGTTCGTTATCCCAGGCAATCCCAATGCAATCAGTGTTCCATGGCTGTTCTTGGAATTCAAATTCAAATTCCTGTCTAGACCCACACAGTATCTGACCTCAGCCTTCTGACCTCAGAATGTCACACGACATTCTCTTCCTGCTGTCTCACTGAAAGAGAACAAATCTTTCTCATCCCAAGATGCTTTTCGCTCATTCATTCCCTCTGCCTTTTTCCTCAGCTCTTCTCAGAAGTGTCTCATTGTTATCAGAGCTTTCTCAACTCAAATGTGACCTCCTCAGAGAAGCCTTCCCGCATCCCTGTTTCCAAAATAACTGTCTCTTGCTTTTGCCTAGCATGTGTGAGGCCCTGGGTTCAGTCCCTAATACTGCAAAAATAAAGTATTCCTCTCCAGCTAATTATTTGTTTTACTGCACTTATCACTATCTGAAATGATTTTAGGATTTGTCCATATATTTTTCTCTCTCTTTCTTTCTTGCATTGGGATAACCATCTGGAGAGAAAAGGCCTTGCATGTCTAATTCTTTTTGCGTGAAAATTGGGACTTTGAGGACAGGAGGAGTAAAGGGAACCTTGTAGAGTGTTATGGTTTGGATACAAGGTGTTTCCCCATAGCAGGAGGTGAAATCAGGTTAGGACTCTCCTAATCTAATCAGTGGATTAATCTGTTTGATGAGTTAATAATCTGATTTGGACCAACTGGGTGGTAACTATAGGCAGGTGGGGCATGGCTGGAGGAAGTAGGTCACTGTGTTGGGTGGGTGGAACATGACTTTGAGATTTATATTTTCTCCCTGGCTCCTCACCACCTGCTTCCCAGCTACCATGAGACAACTACCTTTACTCTATAATGATGCCTTATGGCTAAGAACAATAGAGTTGCCTGACCATGTACTGAAGCTCTGAGACTGTGAGCCCCAAGTAAACCTTTCCTCCTCTAAGTAGTTTTTGTCAGATATTTCGGTCACAAAAATAAAAGCTGACTAACACACAGAACAAGAACAGGAGAGGGTCCAGGGTATAGTTCTAAAGAAGGTTATTTTTATTTATTTTATTTTTTTTTTGGTACCAGGGATTTAACCCAGGGGCACTTAACATCTGAGTCACGGCCCCAGTCCTTTTGTTATTTCATTTGGAGACAGGATCTTGCTAAGTTGCTGAGGCTTGAACTTTGAACCTGCAGTCCACCTGCCTCAGTCTTCTGAGATGCTGGGATTATAGGCATGCACCACTGTACCCAGCTAAGGAAGATAAATATTGAAAGGGTGAATAACAGTAGTTGACTTGGTACAAGAGACTAAAGGAACATCCAGGCCAAGAGAGTGTGCAGTGGTATGGAAAGCAATGGGATAGAGTGTTTCAAGAAGGCAGTTACAGTCAATAGCAGAATCTTCTGCCTAGATAGTTAAGTATAGGAGGTGTCCATTGGCTGTGGTGACTTGGATAGCATATTGACCATTGGCTGTGGTGACTTGGATAGCATTGGTAACCTTGGATGTAGTACCTCCAGTTGGAGTGCTGGGGTGGAAGTCAATCTGAAGTAAGCAGAATCATGAATAGGACATGGTGAAGCGGAGGCTGTAGATGTGGACAGCTCAGCTCTTTCATGAAATTGTCAGGTCCAAGCATGCAGGTAGAGTTGGATGGGGATGGATGGATGGATGGATGGATAGATAGATAAATAGAGGTAGATTTTCTTTTTTTTTTTCTTTGTCTTTTTTTTAAAGAGAGGAGGACAGTGAGAGAGAGAGACAGAATCAATTTTTTTATTGAGTTTTTCACATGGCTTTTGTTGCTCTGACAGTTGTGTACGTGGGTGCTGGGGTTTGAATCCATGTACTTGTACATGCTGGGCAAGCGCTGTAACCACTGAGCCACCGCTCCAGCCCCAGATTTTCTTTCCTATTTTTTTTGTTTTTTTTTCTTTTTTTAAAATGGAGGTATTTGAACCAATGGATCGAGGCTGGAAGAGCAATTGAAGTTAAAGGAAAAGGAGAAATGGGGAATAATGGATATTATTGAGTCTGAGAGGTAAGAAGGGAAGGAATTAGAAGTCAAGAGGTGGGCTTTAGATAGGAGTATAACACCACTTCCTTTATAATGGGAGGAAAGGTAGGATATTTACTGAACACTTGCTATTGGCAAATAACAAGGAACATGGTCCCCATCTTCAGGAAGCTGCAATCTGGTTAGAGTGGCAGGACATTGTGACAACAGCAAACAATAATAACTGTCTGTGATAAGCCTGCAGGCAATGAGTGCTGCAGAATTTCAGAAGAGAGCAAGATTATCTCCTGGTGCTGTGATCAAGGGAGTTTTCATGAGAAGTGACATTTGATTTGGGACTTGAAAGCAGAGTAGGATTTTTCTAGCTGGGGATTTAAGTGGTAAGAGAAAATAAAAAAGGAAAATGCATTCATGTAGAGAGGCTGGTGTGAAAAAAGGACTTAAGTATTATATTTCAATCAGTTATCCTTCAGCAAAGAAACAGCAATTTTTCTTTTTGATCTATACTATGATTGAACACAACAATTTAGAGGAATAAGGAGACCTTAGAGATTATCCTGTCAAATGTCCTTATTTATCAAGGAATGATGGCACCTGTCTATAATCTCAGCTGTTCAGGAGGCTGAGACAGGAGGATCACAAATTTGAGGCTATCCTGGACAACCTAACAGATCCTATCTCAAAAAAATGAAAACAAAAACAAAATAAAAAAAGAAACTCTTTTTCTTTCTAGGTATGAAAACTGAAGTACGAAGAAATGAAAGTGACTAGTAATAGTCACAAATGGGGGCTGGAGCAGTGGCTAAGAGGTTTGATCATTTATCTGGCATGCGTAAGGGACCCACTTTTGAACCCCAGCACCACAAACAAAACTTAAGTGTTGGAGAAACAAAGGCCAGATGAAAAAATAAATGAAGTTTTTCTCTTTCCCTCTCTCTTTAAAAAAAATAAGTCACAAAATGGGTAAGTGACAGAGTTGGGCTCTGGCTCACTAATGTAACTTCCATAATAACATTTTTAATATATCCAGCAAAACTGTACCTGATTTTATTGAGTTACATCAGAGGTGTTATGGAGTAGAGACTAGATGAATTTCGGATTTTGAAAATAAATACAACTATGTTGTTACAATCATTAGGACAAGCTAACAAAGTTTTGTTTGGAGATATTTCATTGCAACGTGTCTAATGAAGATACTTGTTATTGCAAGACTGATGATTTCCTGAAATTCACCAGACTTGTACTAGTCTCTCTGTCTTGGCCAAATTAAGCCCCATATGACCAAAAATGAATTTGAAGAAAAATTTTTATTAAAGTAAATAAAGTATGAATTTACAAAAGAGGAGGAGGACAATGATGAGAAGGTATTGGTTTCCTACTGCAGTAATAAAAAATTACCACACACTTAGGTTTAAAACAACCCAAATTTATCATCTTACCATTTTTTAGGTCAGAAGTTCAACACAGATCTCACTGGGCTAAAATCAAGGTGTCAGTCAGCCTGGGTCCTTTCTGGAGGTTCTTGGGGAGAATCTGTTTCCTGTCTTTTCCAGCTTCTAAAGCCTTAACACTTTCCTTGGCTTGTGACTCTTTCCTACCTTTCTGCTTTTTTTTTTTTTTTTTTTTTTTAAATTTTGGGACAGCATCTCACTAAGTTATCTCGTCTGGGCTCAAATTCATGATCCTCATGTCTCAGCCTCCCACGTCGCTGGGATTACAGGTGCCCGCCAGTGTGCCTGGCTTCCTTTTCCCATCTTTAAATAAGAAACCCTTTGGTTATCTCAGAAATCTATTTTAATTGTTAATTAACTTGATTTAAAATCAAAATATGTATGTACACTTTACACACAATTCTGATGTGTCAATTTTACCTTAATATAACTGGGGCATGGGAGACAAACCACAGATTGGAAGAAAATATTTACAAATCTAATGAAGGTCATGTTCAGGATATATAAAGACCCTTAAAATCTATAAAAAAATATAAGCAACAATATAAGCAACATGGCAAAAGGGCGAAAGCTTTGAACAGACACTTCACCAAAGAAGGTATATATTGAAAACTAATCGTAGGAAATAAAATTTAACCAGTGACATGACTCTACAAACTTGAGAATTTCACATTCTGGGGACTGAGAATACCAGCATCAGTGAGGATATGTTGTATGTGCAACATTCATATGTTTTTGGAGAGACTGCAGAATGGACCAATTGCTTTATAAGCAGTTTGGCAGTTTCTTGAATAGCTCAACATAGATTAGCATGTGATTCAGCCATTATCTTCCTAAGTATTTATAAAGAAGCTAAAAGTACATGTTCATACACAAACATGGACATGAATGTACATAGCCCTTTATTGTAATAACCACAAACTCAAAACCATTCAAATACCCATCAACAGATGAACATATGCTGACCGAGTGTAGTATATCCACACAGTGGAATACTACTCTGCAATAAAAAGGACAAATTTAATGAAGCAAATAATAACATGAATAAATTTCAAAATAATTATTCTAAATGTAGAGCCAGACACCCTGCCAAAAAAGGAAGCATTCACATTGTGTGATTCCATTTACATAATATAAATTCTAGAAAATGCTAACTAATCTATAATGACTGACACAAAACAGATTGGTAAATGGGAGGAGTCATAAAGAATGTGAGAAAACCTTTGAGAGTACAGGTTATGTTCAGTATGTTGAGTGTGATCTTTCAGAAACCTTGATGTCCCTCTGACGTATCTGGGGAACGTTCCATGCTTTTACAAACTCATGCAATTAAATTGGGCTCACCTGGATTATCCAGGATACTTTCCTCTCAAAATCCTTACCATTAATCTCATCTTTAAGTAACCATCAATAATGAGTATACATTTATTTAATTACAGCAGGTATCATTTTCTTATTTGAGAAATTCTCAAACAGAACTTGGGAATGCCAGAGGCAAATTTATCAGTCTAGCTTTTTCTCTTAGGGTGTTCTCCTGGAGTGATGAAGGAATGTGTGTTAGATGTCTGTGCGGTGAGCTCCATTCCCAACTCATTAAACTACTGATGAAAGTGGAAATGGTTGTAAACTAGGATGAAGGGGCCCCGTGAGTCACGGGGCTTTGTACCTAATTCTTCTCTATCCACAGCATCATCCATGAGTTGGATGAGGTGTATCAAAGATCAAGTGTGTCAAATCCAGAGATGATACACAGTAGGATAAAGATTTAAAGAAAATTTCAATCAACTGGGAGGAAAAACTAAAAGCACATGAACTGCTATAATAGTAAATGTGAAATCTTAAATTTCAGGGAGAAAATCAGTTAAATGCAGGATTGGTAGCATTGGATTTAGTGTCAGTTTATGTGAAAAAAGAAATGATATTAAGGACATCCATGAACAATTTCCGAGTAATAACTGTGTGTCAGGTACTGGGCTAAGGCTTTAACTATAGCATGCATTTTCATCCTCACAAAAACAAAAATCCGTAGAGAAATAATGATTATCTCTGTTCACAGATGAAGTTACGGTTCAGAGATATAAAACAACTTGTCCAAGTTTACATCAACATCTGTCAGTAGAAACTTAGGTCAGACTAAAAAACTATACTCATTTAAGAGAATGACAGAGGTGTTTTCAAAAGGCTAAGGAATTTATTATAGCTGCATTAGTGAAAGCAGTATGTCTAGGTTTAGGAATATATGGGGTATAATTTCCAGTCTGGGCTTCTTACTTTCAGAGAGGTTTTGACAAACTTAAATGTGGATACAGGAGTGTGACCAAGGTCTTGAGTGGTCTGGACACTAAGTCATATGAGGAGTAATTGTGCAAACTTGGTATGTCTAGCTTAAAAAAAAATTAGGATCAGGGTGGATGGCACAAAAGCGCATAATCATGGCCTAAAAATATTTAAAAGCAAAACAATATTTTCTGGAAGTCATATGGAGGCACTTTGGCTCAAGAGAAATTTATGAGAGTGACTTTTGTCATAAACTCAGGGTTTCAAGGTGCAGTGTGAATTCCTTGGAGGGAGCAATGAAAAGGCTTTCTTCTTTGGGGTTGGGTGGTGCTTAGCAGGAACGAGTATTCAATTTATGTCAATTGAGTTCATGAACAAGTGACTTTACCAAGAAACTTCTACAATAAATTAGTGAGTTGAGAAGGAAGTTAGGTGCAGTTAACTCTGAGGTTATTTCCTAGTTTGGGAGTTTTCTCTGATACAATTTAGATTTTTTTATTGGAGTATTATAATTATATGTAACAATGAGATTCGTTGTTACATATTTGTACATGCACATAATATAACAGTATAATTTGGAATTGAGATAACAGAGACACATCATGCAGCCGCTGTGCTTTTTTTTCCTTGTTGAGAAGTTAATGCAAAGTTGTAATAGCCTGATTAACACTTAGTTCTTATGACCTGAGTATCAACAGCAAAAATATTTCACATTTGCATTATGAATAAATCTCTTCCTAACCACGTTGGCATATTAATAGTTCATGAGTGGCCCACACTATTTTTTTCTGCGTTCTTTGTAGGACTGATTGGCTAAATCATGCAGAAACAAATTAATTTGTAATCTACCCACTTCCTCCAAACAAGCTGATAATATAAGGGTCTTGAGGGATTTATAACAACTACAGTAGCCACCTTGAGTCAAGTAAATTTTATTTAGAGGGCTTTTTCAGGGAGTGAGATGAAACTGGTATAGTGAAGATGACCAAGGGGTTACAGGAATGGAGAGGGGTTTCACAGCACTGGAGTGGGTCTGGCAATGGCCTCCATTGTATAATGTGAAGGTCCCAAAGAAAGACTACTGTTCAAATTTAATATATTCAAGAATAGTGTTGTAGTCCACATGTATTTACATTAAAATACTATCTTTAAGAAAGCCAAATATATAAATATCATTTTAACAGGTAGGTGAATTTTCCCTAAAATTTCTGTTTATTTTGCCCTATATTGATGAAATTATTGCACTCAAGTAGGATAGATGCCACTGAGTTGATGAGATTACAGTTCTATCACCCACCCACCAGTATTTTATATCCAGTTATTTGTAAACCCTGCCATTATTAACGTTTACAAAATCTGTTTTAATATGAGACCATGTCACCTACAAATGTGTAGGTGTACAGTTATTTAAAACTTTGGAAGATGTCTTATTGAAATTTAATTTGGGGAATTCCAAATTAATTTTATTTTCTTGCTTTCTTTTTTAAAGAGAAAGTGTGTGTGTGAAAGAGTTAATGTTATTTATTTTTTTCCATCTGTTTTTAGTTTTTCTGGCACTTTGTTGTGTGTGTGTTGCTGGGTTTTAAACTGGGTACTCGCACATGCCAGACAAGCGCTCTACCACTGATACACTGCTCCAGCCCCCAAATTAATTTTCTGTTGCAGTCATTATCACTAATGGACACCTAGGTGCCTAAAATCTGCCCCCATCAAGGTTTTTCCTTTAGTTTTTGGAGAAGTGTTTATTTAGGAAAGGTAGCCTACTCAGGCACTTAATAGAGTTAGTTCATCAGATTTCTTGGCTGGTTTTTTCTTTCCTTTGATGCTTTGTGTTTCACTCAGAGAATTTTAGGAAACTGATGGCATTTCCATCAGTTGATGAGTAATTGAGTGGCTGAGTAATTGAGATTTTAATAACAGGACTGTTTAAAAAGTGTGTGTTGTTTAGGAAAAGCAGGAAGGACCAGGACAGTGACAGTATCTCAGGCTAGTAGCACTGGGTATAGAGCATTGGGGGCCAGGCAGTTACTGGAACCTGAAGCTGTGTTTGTACAAAGAAGGCTCCCAGAAAGTTGCTGTGACATTTGGTGGAGGAACAGAGTAAGAAGTGACATGGAGAATAAATATATGACCTTACTTGCCTCTCTTATCTACAGCTGATCTTTCATACAAACTAGACCCAAGCAGAACAGGAGGGCAAGGAAGCCTAGTGGTATGGCCTTGATAGGCCAGTCTCCTGGAACAGGGTGGGAAAGGATCTGGAGGAGCAAAAGGAAGAGAGTTCCAGCACCACCTGTAACAAAGTTGATATCTCCAGGGCACTGTGCTTGACCACCTGCTTACATCAGTTATTCCCCTTGGGACATTTCATTTATGGTTTTTACTCCTCTCTGTATCCCATATGTTAATGTCCAGAAAGTTCCCTCGATTCTCCATTAGGCAGCTAACACTCAACAAAACCATGAACGATCTCACTAAAAATCATCATTTTTATACCCTCCATCCAACCTGATCCTTCATCCCTATTCTGCATCTTAGTTCAGATATCACTATCCTGAGCCAGGCACAGTGGTACATACCTGTAATCCCAGTGACTTAGGAGGCTGAGGCATGAGGCCAGCCTCAGCAACTAAGGAAACCCTAGGTAACTTAGCAAGACCCTGTCTCAAAATAAAAAATAAAAAGGGTTGGGGATGTAGTTCAGTGGTACAATACCCCTGGGTTCAATCCCGAGGACTAGTGGAAAAATGGCTATTGTGGTACCCAAGTCAGAAATCCAGGAGTCATTTTGTACCATAGTTGTTTCCTCATCCCCAACATCCAATCACCAATTATGCTGTTTTTACTGTATTTCTCCCTTATGTTCTTTTTTCTCCATTTCCACTTTTTTGGTTTTGATCATTAATACCTGTTTTATCTGTTTCTTGGTCACTCCAGTAAGCCTTCCCTTGAAACAGTGACCCACATTACCATCAGCCTGTATTCTTATGAATGAAATCTGTATCATGTATTAATTTTCTTTTAAAATAATTATTGAGAACTCTTATGTGCCACATATTATATTAAGCATTGGAAATTTGGGAATGAACAGATATGTTCTCTGCCTTAGTTATAATTCCCACTTAGATAAAATGCAGACAGGTACAATGATAATTACAAATGAGTCACTTAGCTTGTTAATAGGGGTAATGGTGTCACACAAAACTCTTTGGAGAAAGTAACACCTAAATTAGCACTTAAAGGGCTAATAAGTGTAACCAGGTAAAAGGCAGGAGAGGAGAGAAAATTAAGAAAACATCTTTCAAATTATAAGTGCAACCTGGTGCAAATTCTAGAAGCAGGAAAGAACATAAAGAGCTGGGAGAATTTAGAATAATAGTATGGGTGAAGTAGAAAGTGAAATCAGTGGTCAGATAATGAAGAGTTCTGTTGAGTACTTTAGACTTAATCTGG
>PVKS010054004.1:0-10221 GCA_004027875.1 Aplodontia rufa
TGCTATGAACATGGATTTTGCTGTGTCACTGTAATGTGCTGATTCTAACTCCTCTGGGAAGAGGGATAGCTGGGTCATAAGGTAGATCCAACTTGAATTTTTTGAGGAGTCTCCACGCTGCTTACCTAAGCAGCAATCTGCAATTCCATCAACAGTGTGCTAGTGTTCCTATCTCCCCACAACCCCTCCAGCATTTTTTATTGTTTGTATTCTTCATCTTTGCCAGTCTGACTGGAGTGAGGTGAAATCTTAATGTAGTTTTGATTTGCATTTCTCTAATTGCTAGTGATTTAGAACACGTTTTCATGTATTCATTGACTTTCTCAATGTCCTCTGTTGAGAAGTTTCTGTTTAGCTCTCTGGCCCACTTATTGATTGGATTGTTTGTGTTTTTGTTATTGAGTTTTTTGAGTTCTTTGTAAATGTTGGATAGTAGTCCCTGTCAGAGGGATTGCAGGCCATGATTTGCTCCCATTCTGTAGGTTGTCTCTTGACTGTTTTGACTATTTCCTTGGCTGTACAGAAACTTCTTAGTTTAATGGCATCCCACTCATTGATTTTTGACTGTAATTCTTTCACTTTAAGAGTCTTGTTGAGGAAGTCATTACCAACTCCCATATACTGGAGTGTTGGTCATAATTTTTGTTCTAGCAGTTGTATGGTAGCTGGTTTAATTCCTAATTCCTTGATCCATTTAGATTTGAGTTTTATGCAAGGTGAGAGATAAGGATCAAACTTCAGTTTTCTGCAAGTGGCTGTCCAGTTTGTCCAGCACCATTTCTTGCATACGCTGTCTCTCTTCCATGTTATATTTTGACCCCCTTTATCATCGAACAGATGTTTAAAGATTTGTGGGTTTGTCTCAGAGTCTTATATTCTATTCTATTGGTCTTCATTCCTATTTTGATACCAGTACCATGCTGATTTTAATACTACAGCTCTATAGTATAATTTTAGATCTGGTATTGCAAAACCACCTGTTTCATCTTTCTTGCTTAGTATGTTTTGGCTATTCTGGGTTTTATGTTCTTCCATATGAATTTGAGAAATGCTTTTTCTATATCTGTAAAGAATGACATAGGAATCTTGGTGGGGATTGCTTTGAATCTGTACAGTGCTTTTGGCAGAATGGCCATTTTAGTTATATTAATTCTGTTTAACCAAGAGCATGGAACATCTTTCCATCTTCTCAGGTGTTCTGCAATTTCTGTTTTCAGAGTTTGATAATTTTCTTTGTAGAAGCCTTTTACTTCTCTTGTTAGATTAATTCCCAAGTATTTTATTCTTTTAGAGGATATTGTGAATGGGACTGATTTCCTAATTTCTTCTTCTGCCCTAATATTGTTGGTGTATAGGAAAGCTATTGATTTATGAGTATTGATCTTGTAGCCTGCTGTTTTGCCAAATCTGTTTTTTATCTCTGGCAGTGTTCTGGTGGAGTTTTTTGGATCTTCCAGATGTAGGATCATGTCATCAGCAAAAAGGGATAGTTTTTGACTTCCTCCTTTCCTATTCTTATCCCTTTGATTTCCTCCTCTTGCCTGATTGCTCTAGCCAGGATCTCGAGGACTATATTGAACAAAAGTGGTAAAAGCAGATAGCCTTGTCTTGTTCCCAAGTTCAGGGGAAATTATTTCAGCCATTCTCCATTTAGTATTACTAGCTGAGGGTTTTGCATATATGGACTTTACAAAGTTAAATAAGTTCCTTGATCGCTATTTTCTCTAGAATTTTGAGCATAAATGGGTGCTGGATTTTGTCGAGGCCTGTTCTGCATCTATTGAGATGATCATATGTTTTTTTTTTTGTCCTTAATTCTGTTGAAGAGATGAATCACATTTATCGATTTCTGTATGTTGAACAGCCTTGCATACCTGGAATGAAGCCCACTTGATCACGATGAATTATTTTCTTGATGTATTTTTGAATGTGGTTTGCAAGAACCTTTTTAAGGATTTTTATATCAACATTCATGAGGGATATTGGTCTGTAAGTTTTCTTTTTTCTATGTGTCTTTGTTGGGTTTTGGTATCAGAGTTATGATTGTTTCATAAAAAGTGTCTGGGAGAGTTCTTCTTTTTCAATTTCTTGGAATACTTTAATAGGGAGAGGTGTTAGCTCTTCTTCAAAAGTGTGGTAAAACTCCGCAGAGAATCCATCAGGTCCTGGGCTTTTCTTCTTTGGAAGACTTTTAATTGCTTTTATGGATTTCAGTGCCTGTTATTGGGCTGTTCAGGATTTCAATTTCATCCTGTGTAAATTTGGGGATGTTGTATGTGTCTAGAAATTTGTCCATGTCATCCAGTTTATCTGATTTAGAGGGCTATAGTTTTTCAAAATATGTTCTGATAATCTGTTTGTTTTCAAGGGGGTCAGTGGTGATCACCCTCTTTTCGTTGGTGATTTTGTTGATTTGCTTTGATTCTCTACTTATTTTAGTTAGATTAGCTAGGGGTCTGTCAAGTTTATTCATTTTTTCGAAGAACCAGATCTTTGTTTAATCGATTCTTTCATTGTATTTTTGTTCCCAATTTCATTGATTTCAGCTTTGATCTTAATTATTTCCTGTCTTCTGCTGGCTCTGGGATTAGACTGTTCTTGCTTTTGGAGAGATTTGGGTTGGAGCATAAGCTTATTTGTTAGGGATCTCTTCTAATTCTTTTATTTTTATTTTTTTTAAAGAGAGAGGGACAATGAGAGAGAGAAAGAGAGAAATAATTTTTATTTAGTTTTTCATGTGGCCTTTGTTACTCTGAGACTTTGTTATGTATGTATTTCTGGGTTTTGAACTCACATACTCTCGCGTGCTGGGCAAGCGCATAAATGCCGAGCCACTGCTCCAGCCCCTCTCCTGATTCTTAATATGGACACTCAGTGCGATAAAATTTCCCCTTAAGAATGCTTTCATGCTGTCCCAGAGGTTTCAATATGTTGTGTTTTCATTCTCATTCTCTTCCAAGAGTTCATTAATTACTGTTCTCATGTCTTCTTGGATCCATTCTTCATTTAATAGGTGATATTCAATCTCCACATATATGTGTGTTTTGTATCATGGGTTTTGCCATTAATTATTAGGGTCATGGCATCATGGTATGATAAGATATGTGGAATAATGCCTACTTTTTTATATTTGCTGAGATTTCCTTTGTGAATTAGAATATGATATATTTTGGAGAAGGATCCATGTGCTGCTGAGAAGAAGGTATACTCTGCCAATTTAGGGTGGAATATTCTGTAGATGTTGGTTAAGTCTGTTTGTTTTATAGTGTTGTTTAGACTGAGAAATCTCTTTATTGTTTTTTTGCTTTGATGATCTATTGGTGATAGAGTGAGTGTTAAAGTCTCCTAGTACTGTTGGGTTGCAATCCACAAAGTGGTTTTATATCTTGGAGTAATTTTTCCACATAGTTGGGAGCATTGGTGTTTGGAGAGTAATATTTACTATGGCTATTTCTACCTGTTGTATTGTTCCCTTTACTAGGATGTAGTGACCTTCTTTATCTCTTTTGATTAATTTATGTTTGAAATCCACTTTGTTAGATATAAGAATTGCAATTCCAGCTTGCCTGGTAGATTTTTTTCCATCCTTTCACCCTTAATCTGTGGGTATCATTGCCTATAATGTGGGTCTCCTATAAGCAGCATATTGTTGGATTTTGTTTCTTGATACAATCTGCTAGTCTGTGTCTTTTGATTGGTATGTTGAGAACATTCACAATCAGTGTTAGAATAGTTATGTGGTTGTGGATCATATTCATTGTGTGTTATTAGCAGGTTCTTTGATGTCTTAGTTGTCTATTGATAGCATGTACCTTTATTGAATTTCCTCTGTGGGTTTTGAGGAATGTTAGCTTGTTCATCTGTCTGGAGAATCTTTGAGGATTCTTTGTAATGCTGGCTTTCTGTTCACAAATGCTGCAAGTTTGTTCTTGTCATGAAAAGTTCTTATTTCCCCTTCAAATTTGAAGCTGAGTATTGCTGGGTATAGTATTCTTGGCTGCATGTTGTGTTCATCAGGCATTGAAAGATTTCCTTCCATGATCTTCTTGCTTCCAGAGTCTGAACTGAAAAGTCAGTTGCGGTGCTTATCGGTTTGCCTCTGAATATGATTTGGTGTTTCTCCTTTGCTGCTTTCAATATTCTTGATTTTCCTGTTGTAAATTTTGAATATGATGTGTCTTGGTGAGCTTCTTATTTGATTAAACCTATTGGGTGTCCTATAACCTTCCTGGATAAGCATATCTGACTGTATTTTTTTATGGACAAAATTTTCTTTAGCAATTTCCTTGAGAATGTTCCTTATCCCATTCGTTTGTGTTTTGATTTCTTCCTATATCCCAATTACTCTTAGATTGTTTCTTCTCATTTTATCCCAGACATTTTTAAAATTCGATTCGTGTTCTGAGTTTTTTTTCTTTTTTATCATCTGTGCACTCTAGCCTGCTCAGCCTGTCCTCATTGTCAGAAGTTCTTTCTTCAAGAGGTGAGGTTCTGTTTTCTATTTAAATTAGTCTATTATTAAATTATTCCATGGTTTCTCTCATGTCATTGACTGCAGATTTTAGCTCTGTTACTTCCTTTTTGAGTATATCTATTTCTTTGAAAATAGAATTTTTCATCTGTTGATTTTTCTCACTTAGTCCCTTCATTATATCGTCTTTTAGTTCATTGTTCCTTTTAGTAATCAGATCATTGACAATATTTTCAAAGTTTTCTTTCGACCCCGTATGTGGCATCATTTTTAGGGGTGTTGTGTGTTTGAGGTGAATCTTTCCTTGTTTGATTCTTAATTTTTGAAGAGCTTCTTGTGAATTTCTGAATTGAGATTTCTGAAGGGAAGGCAGGCAGTTCTCAAGGTGGTTTTTCCTTAGGCAAAGGGTTTGATCAGCCACCAACTCTTTGATGATCACGTTTTCCAGATGCTCTTTCTACCTGGGTCCTCGTGTTGCTCTGTCATTTGGTTCCAGGCTCAAGATTGTAAATTTGAACCTTTCAGAATGCGGAATGTCAGTTAGGCAATGCTGCTCCAGGTGGGGAACCTCCCTTAGTTGGTCCTGAGCAGGGCTGCTCCAGTGGGAGATCCTACCAGTTGTGTCCTGAGTGCCTTCAGGTGGGACTCAAACAGCCCCCAACAGGAACGTGGGGCATCCTCCTTTTCACATTTTTAAAGACATGAACATATTGTCTGTTCACACTAATATAGTTTATTTATTTATTTATTTGGTTTCTTGAGTATCATTTTTGCTCATCCAGTATGTTGAGTACTTGTAACCAATAGAATTTCTTTGCAACTTTAGAATCTGTTCTGTGTTAATAGAAGAGCATGGATTTTTCAAGAATCAAGATAGTGACTTGAAGACAGATGGCTTCCCCAGCAGCTCTGAAACTGGACAGAAAATCCCCAGTTCATTTCCAGTTTTTTTAGGTGCATTTGGGGGAGTAGCACTTTGAAACCCCAGTACTAACTTGCTCAGTGGATTTGAGGAGCAGAGACTGGGGAGAAACAAGTGTTTTTAAAAATTTTTTCAGTCCAGGCTGGGACGCGGTGAGCAGCCTCTGCCCACAAGTGGGGGAGGAGTCAAGCAGCTGTCGAACTCAGCCCCACAGACTGTGCTTTAAATATAGTGCTACTGCGGTCTTTGTTCACCTGCCGCTGCTGCGAGTGGTGTGGGGGAGGATTATAGCACCCCACACTCACTGCAGCGGAGAAGTCGCGGAGCTTTAAATATAGCTCCAGAGATTCAAGATGGTGACCACCCCACCAGCAGTGACTCCAAGATGCTCCTGAGAATCACCTCACACTGCAGGACTGCACGTGGATTCCCATGATCCTTCTAGCTGAAGAAACAGACACTCTTCAAAACGATCACTTGCTTGCTATCATAATATATTGTGAGAACTCTCTCAAAGAAAACTGCTACTATTGGTGCTAGTCACCAGCACATCTGTTTTAGTTGAAAAGGACTAGTATCTGCACCTATAGCCTCTCAAGATCTCGCAGACCGTTCTGGCATCTTTAGGTCTGTCTTGACCAAATAGCTCCCCATCACAATGAAGCAAAGCCATAAGAAGCTCCAATTACTCCGGCAAGAGTAACAAGGTTGAACTATAAGACACACTCTCTGATTCTGAAAATGAAGAGAAGGGGAAATACCTCATCTCCTCAACCCCACAGCTCTGCACCGAAGGACCTCATAGTTGGGGTCTTAGATGAAAACCAAAGATATTGTATCAACATCATGATTAGTAATTCAAAGAGTTGAGAGATGAAATAAGCAAAGAGATCAGAGAACAATTTCAAGAGTTAAGAGACAACTTTAACAGGGAAATAAGGGAGCAATTCCATGAGATGAAAGATCAGCTATACAAAGAAATAGACATTCTGAAAAGAGATGTAGCAGAGCTAACAGGATTGAAAAACACGGTTAATCATATCAAACCTTCACTGGATGATACCAACAACAGAGTATACTCTACTGAAAATAGAACTTCAGCCCTTGAAGAACAAACATCGGAAAATGAAGATCAGCTAAACATTGTTGAACTCAAAGAAGATAAACAAGAGAAGCAACTTATATTACATAATCAGAACTTCCAAATAATATTTGATGAGATGAGGCGTAATAATCCGAGAATCATTGGCCTGGAGGAAAACTCCGAACAGCAAACAAGAGGCATCAAGAATCTTTTAAGCAAAATCATAAGTGAGAACTTCCCTCATCTTACAATTGATCCGGAATATCACATCCAAGATGCTTATAGAACACCAAATAGGCTAATCAAATGAGAAACTCACCAAGACATATCATATACAAAATGACTAACAGAGAAATTAAAGAGAGAATTCTAAAAGCAGCTAGAGAAAAGCCCCAAATCACATTCAGAGGCAAACCAATTTGGATCACTATGGATTTTTCAGAGCAAACAATGAAGGCCAGAAGAGCTTGGAACAATATCTTTCAAGTGTTGAAAAATAACAGCTTCCACCCAAAGATAATATACCCTGCAAAACACAGCCTCAAATGTGATGGGGAAATTAAATACTTCAATGATAAACTCAAGCTAGCAAGATACATGAACACAAATCCTGCACTACAGAAAATTCTCAAGAATGTTCTCCATTCAGAAGAAAATGCCAAGGATACCCTAAACCCTTAAACAAGGGCAAGTTAATAATCATATTATACACAAATTGACTTCCAAGATGACTCAAAACTCTGTAATTGTTACAAAGTCTGATACTCAGCCTCCCAT
The DNA here is from genome assembly GCA_004027875.1 of Aplodontia rufa. Lineage (NCBI taxonomy): Eukaryota > Metazoa > Chordata > Mammalia > Rodentia > Aplodontiidae > Aplodontia > Aplodontia rufa. Next base: position 7,255 of record PVKS010054004.1, read on the forward strand.
ATCTTTTCTAACTTTGAATGTGAATGGACTCAGTGCCCCAATTAAAAGACACAGACTGGCCAATTGGATCAAAAAATAAAATCCAACAATATGTTGCCTGCAAGAGACACATTTGACACTCAAAAATAGACACAGGCTGAAAGTGAAAGGATGGCAAAATGAAGCAAGCTGGCATGGTGATTCTAATTTCTGATAAAATTAATTTCCAACTAAAACTAGGGTGAAAGAACAAAGAGGGCTACTTTATCATACTAAAATGGGCAGTCCATCAAGAAGATATAACAATAATTAACATCTATGCCCCCAATATATGGAAAAAATACTTAAGGACATTAATCCCCTCATTGATCTCAACACAGTAATTCTGGGGGACTTCAACACACCACTATCAACTCCACACAGATCATCAAAACAAAAAATCAACAAAGACATCTCCAATCTGAACAACTCTACTAATCAATTGGGCTTAACAGACATCTACAGAATATTCCATCCTAAGACAGCTGAATTTACTTTCTTCTCAGCGGCGCATGGATCCTTCTCTAAAATAGACCACATCCTAGTTCACCGAGATAATCTTAACAAATATAAAAAAGTGGATATAATCCCATGTATTCTGTCATATCATATTGCTATGATCTTAGCAATCAACAACAAGAGAAACAACAGAAACTACTCAAACACTTAGAAATCGAATAATTCCCTCTTAAACGAAGGATGGGTAAAAGTGGAAATAAGAGCAGAAATTAAGAAGTTCTTGGAATTGAATGAGAATGAGGAAACAACATACTGAAATCTCTGGGACAGTATGAAGGCATTCTTAAGAGGTAAATTTATAGCACTGAGTGCATACATCAAAAATCTAGAAAGAGACCAGATTAATAGCCTTATGCTTCAACCCAAGTGACTACAAAAAGAGGAACAATCCAACCCCAAAACTAACAGAAGACTGAAAATTACCAAAATCAGAGCTGAAATCAATGAAATTGAGAACAAAAAAAAAATACAAACTATTAACAAAACTAAGAGTTGGTTCTTTGAAAGAGTGAACAAGATCGACAGACCCCTTGCCAACCTCACCAAAAGGAAGAACGAAAGAAAGCAAGTCAACAAAATCGAAGATGAAAATGGGGATATCACCACAGACTCATCTAAGATCCAGCAGATTATCAGAACCTATTTTGAAAATTTATATTCTGCCAAGTTTGATAACCTAGAGGATATGGACAGGTTCTTGGACATATATGATATCCCCTCTTTAACACAGGAGGACGTTGAAAACCTCAACCAACCTATCACAGATGACGAAATTGAAGCAGCAATCAAAGCTCTCCAAAAAAAGAAAAGCCCAGGTCCAGATGGATATATGGAAGCACTCTACCAAGCCTTCACAGAACTAACACCGATCCTCTACAAACTCTTCCAAGAAATTGATGGAGCGGGAACACTCCCAGACACTTTTTATGAAGCAAATATTACACTGATTCCAAAACCAAACAAAGACTTGTCAAGAAAAGAAAAATACAGACCAATTCCATGATGAACATTGATGCAAAAATCCTTAATAAAATTTTAGCTAATTGGATACAAAAGCTCATTAAAAAGATAATTCATCATGATCAAGTGGGCTGCATTCCAGGAAAACAAGGCTGATTCAACATATGCAAATCAACAAATTTGACTTACCACATAAACAGAATTAAAAACAAAAATCATATAATCATCTCAGTTGATGCAGAGAAGGCATTTGATAAAATTCAACACCACTTTATGCTCAAAAATCTGGAAAAGATAGGGATCAAGGGAAGATACTTTAACTATGTCAGATCCATTTATGACAGACCCATAGCCAACATTATCCTCAATGGAGAAAAACTGAAAGCATTTCCACTGAATTCAGGAACAAAATAAGGCTGTCCGATTTCCCCACTCTTGCTCAATATAGTCCTTGAAACCCTTGCCAGAGCTATCAGGCAAGACAAGGAAATCAAAGGAATTCGTATAGGAAAAGAGGAAGTTAAGTTATCTGTATTCACTGATTACATGATTCTATACCTAGAAGACCCAATATCATCGGCCAGAAAACTTCTAGAGCTTATAGGTGATTTTAGCAAAGTAGCTGGATGCAAGATCAACTCCAGTAAGTCATTAGCATTTCTTTACTCCAGCAACAGATCCACAGAAGAAGAAATCAGAATATCTCTCCCATTCACCATCTCCTCCAAAAAAAAAAAAAAAAAAAAAAAAAAAAAAAAAAAAAAAAAAAAAAAAAAAAAAAAAAAAAAAAAAAAAAAAAAAAAAAGAAAAGAAAAGAAAAAAGAAAAAGAAAAAAAAAAAGAAAAGAAATACTTGGGCATTAACCCTACAAAGGATATTAAGGACCTCTACAAAGAAAATTATCAAACGCTAAGAAAAGAAATTACAGAAGACTTGAGTAGATGGAAAAACAGTCCATGCTCATGATTAGGCAGGATCAATATAATAAAAATGGCCATTCTACCCAAAGCCCTATACAGATTTAATGCAGTCCTCATCAAGATACCAATGGCGTTCTTCACAGATATAGGAAAAGCAATTTTCAAGTTCATATGGAATAACAGGAGACCCAGACTAGCTAAAACATTACTCTACAGGAAGGAAGAAGTAGGGGGCATCTCAATCCCTGACCTGAAATTATACTACAGAGCTATAGTAGCAAAAATTGCATGGTATTGGTATCAAAACAGAACCGAACATCGATATTGCTGTGTCATGGTATTGCTGTGTACTCCACTCCTGGGTATCTTTCCAGGGGACTTAGAATCAGCACATTACAGTGACACAGCAATATCGATGTTCATAGCAGCACAATTTACTATTGCTAGGCTATGGAAACAACCCTGGTGTCCCTCACAGGAAGAATGGATCCAAAAACTGTGGTACATTTATACCATGGAATATTACACAGCAATTAGAAACAATGACATT
>PVKS010054005.1:0-10209 GCA_004027875.1 Aplodontia rufa
TTAAAATAACTAAGTTACCATAAAGATAAAAAATTATATCACCAAAATATGTGAAACCAATGTAGCCAGAAACATTTGTGAAATGATGAAAGCACAAAATTATTGTAAAAGGCCGACTAACACAGAAATTGGTACCAACTGGGGTAATTGCTGTGACTAACCTGACCATGTGGTACAGAAGCTTTTGGAGCTTTTGTGTAAGTTGTGGGTGGAACTTTGAGATATTAAGCAGTGCAGGCAGGAAAAGCTTTAGACTGTAAGGCATTGTAAGTGGAGCTTAACGGGCAATTTTGGTGGAAGTTCAGAAGACTAGAATGTTGATAGGACTATGCAAAGTAAAATGAGGGCTCCAGAGCATTCAGAGGAGGAGGAAGATTCTACTGTAAATTGGACTAGAGGCCACACATATTATGCTCCAGTTGAGAGGTTGCTTGCATTTTGTCCATGTCCTGGGATTTTCTGTGAGGCTTATTTTCAAAGTAATGGGCTTCTTAATTTGGTGGAAGATATTTCTAGGCAGACTAGTATTCAGGCAGTGGCACAGACATTTCTGGCTTCTTATATCCTAATAATGTATTGTGGTAATGAGGAGAAGAAAGCAGAGCAGAGAGATTTTAAAATATGGACTTGAAAGGTGGGAGTGAAACTGGGGCCAAGGAAGTTGCTGTTTTCAAAAATATTATTGCCGCCTCTAAAGAAATTCTAAAGACTTTGCCCAGAGGCGAATAGAGAGTTCAGGGCATCTGAGGAATTGGCAAGACCACATTCATGTCAGGCTCAGGGAAATAAACATTCCTTTGAGATGAGATTACTGGGCACCCTTCTTGCACAAGGGGATTGGGGAAGGTTTTTTAAAAAATGTTATTTTAAATTTTTTATTAGTGTATTATAGTTTTACATAATGATGGGATTAGTTGTCACATATTCCTAGATGCACACAAATCACCAATACAATTTTTTCAATGCACTCCCCTACACCCCTCTACCTCCTTCCTCCAGTCCTCTGATCCCTTGCCATTCTTCTGGATCCTCTAATGTTCCTGAAAAACCTAAATACAGTTGGAAGGTTTTTCAATGTGATCAGCCACCAAGCACTTAAAGGTTACTGAAGGCAGAGTCCTTAGAGGTTTTATTACTGCTCAAGATGGTGGCATATCTTGACAGCAACCACCTGGTGCTGGTTCTGCAGGATTCAAAATGTTGGAATTAAGGGCTCATGGAGGCTTCTACCGATATTTCAAAGGTAGGTCTGGGAGGCAAGACAATGTGCCCCAGGGTCAGAGTCCCTGTGGACTGCCCATAAAAGAGAAATCCATGGAAACGTGAGGAGGAAGCTGAAGTTGCCTTGGAGACCCCAAGATTAAGAAATGTCAATACAGTGGAAAGTCAGCTAAGGAAAGCTACAGGAAACTGATCAGAGAAGAGCCAAGAGAGCTCACATAGACTGCAACCAGCAAGGCCATAGGGACAGAGCTATGTAAGCCTTTTATAGAGAACATCATAATGCCATGTGCTCCAGATGATGGATATGGAACTACGAGACTTGTTTGCACAACTGGATTTCCATCTTGTTTTATTTTTAACTCTTATTTCTCTGCCCTTATTATTCTGAATGAAAATTTTTACTGTGCACCTTTATATATTGGATACATGTAATTAGATTTGACTTTTTTTAACAGGAGCTCATGCTGATAGTTTGCCATGAGTCTCAGTGGAGACTTGTGGCTTGAACTTTAGCCAACCTTCTAACTGTATGGGGACTCATCAAAATGTACTAAATTTATGAGATTTTGGGGACCAGAGGTGGAATTTCATGGTTTGGATGGAAGGTGTCCCCCAAAAGGTCACACAATTCAATAAAGAAGTGCTGATGTGAAATGCTTGGGTTACAAAAACTTTAAATCATCTCTCTCTGAATTCAGGAGTGTGGTCACAAAGTTCCCACCCCACTTCAGGGTAGCTTGTGCTCTTCTTATTGGCAGGGAGGAGGCTTTGGGCCACCATTTCTCTTGCAGAAAACAGGTTGCTTGCTGAGAATGTAACATATCCTATTGATTTAAGCCAGCCAGGGCTGCAGGTAAACTGATTTTTAAAAGCAAGCATGAGCAGGTCAGCAAACTAGACCTAGTTTACAGAAGTATCCCCTTAACCTCATGTTCCTATAGGGTGCTTGGTTAGACAGACATTATCTATGAGCGAAATGTATCCTCAGTCTGCAGACCTCCCCAGGAGGCCTAACTGTTGTGTTCAAGAAAAGCTTCCACTATAAATGACATCACCGGATCTTTAGCATGACACAAAGTCCCAAAGTAAACAAAGATACCCTTATCAGACAATAACCAAACCAAGATTGATGAACTTCATACTTTTCAAAACATTAAAACTTGACTCTAATAAGAATATATAATAAGGGGCTGGAAAGGTGGCTCAGTGGTACAGTGCTTGCCTGGCAAGTGTGATGACTCACGTTTGAAACTCAGCACCACATACACAACTAAGAGTTTGAAAAACAAAAATCAGATGAAAGAAAGAAGGACTCTCTCTCAAAATGAAAAAAAAGAATATACAATAAGTGTTTGTAATATTTTATTTAATACACCAATTAATGAGTGAATCAGGGAAGTTGTAATTCAGATTCTAAAAATATTTGAGGAACAGGGTTCTATGAGTCTCTCAGGAAATATAGCAGGGAAAAATTAAGACTGCTATGAAGGGCTGGAGCTTTGGCTCAGTGGTTGGAGTGCTTGCCTAGCATGTGCAAGGATGTAGGTTCAAATCCTAGCATTACATACGCAACTAAGTTTTGGAGAAACAAAGCCCAGATTAAAAATAAATAAAATTGATTCTCTATCTCTCTTACTTTCTCCCACTCTCTTTAAAAAAATTGTTATGAGCTTCAATTGATTAATGTTCTCTATAACAATAAAACTGCACCTTTCTGGGTTTATCTTTTCTATCATACTTAAATATTTAATATATCTGATCACTAAAAAAACAGTAAACAACCAAGACAAGCACTATTCTCCAATTAAATAATTCTGGAATATATTTATAAATAATATCCCAGGATGAGAGAAAAATAACTTGATAAACTCTCTTGGAATTATTTCCAAGTTCTTAATTATTTTCTTAACTGCATTGGAAGTATTTATAATGCAATTAATATTAATTAATTCACTAGAGTACTATTCCTGAGAATCTTTTATATACAATTAAGCTACAACGTTCAATGAAACTTTTACCTTAATACTATCTGAAGTTTGAATTCAAAGTGCTTATTATAGCAATGAGAACAGGTTTCAAGGTCTGTATTTAATTATTTTTATTAGATCTTTGATAAGGTTTTTAATAAAAAAAATTGCTAGTACAGCATTACTAAACAATTTGACAAAAGTATGCTGAAGTTGCTGTGAATACATGCACCATGGAGGGAGTCAAATGCTGAAAACATCTGGCCACTGTTTAGACATCAAGTGATCTTACAACACGGTGAAATTATTTCTTTGTTTGCTTTCTTGCTGGCATTGATAGCAATCTCAGTTAACATAGTTCTGTAATTTTGGAAAAAGTTCAAAATCAAATATGGGAAATTATTCTTTAAAGTTTCAAATTTATATATTAATAAGGAATGATACTTCATTGATTTAATGTACTTTTTAGATGACTTTAAAAAGTATATTCATCTATTAATCATCCTGGTATTACTTACTCAGTGTACTTCACAAGACTAGGCACAGAACAATTATTTTTAAGACTTTTACATTAAGAAAAATGTAGTAAGACTAAGTTAAAACAAGGTACACTCTAAAATTTTATAACTATGCTGTGGTATATATGATTGCCACATATTTAAAAAAATGTTCTTCACAGGTATAAGAATTATATCAGTATACTTGGGTATATTAGAGCAAATATATACCTCAGAAAGAGATGCAAGGGTCCAGGGCACAGGAGAGGGGAAAATTGACCAAACTATATTGTATTTTGAGCATGTATGCATATGTGTCAACAAATCTCATCATCATGTACAACCATAATGCACCAACAAAAACAAAAAGATAAAATGCAAAGAAAATATCTTTAACAGTGAGCAAAGTAAGTTTATCTGCATCCATTAGCATTAAAAGAAAATTAAAGAATATTAAGCAATTCTTCATGATGAATGCATGGCTGCTTATGGAAATAGCCATCACTTTTATTCATTCATAGTCAAGATTTTTCCTAAACTTAACATGAGTTCACCCAGGGCCATAAACACATTAGGCAAGTGCTCTACCACTAAACCACATGCCTATCCCTGATTTCTCTTACACAATAAAGCATAAAATATTTATTTTTCAGAGATTATCTGGCTGTCTTCTATTTGAAGCATGGAATAGCAGCAGCTCCTCTGGAGCATCCCAGCACTGCCAGGATTTTTGAAGAGAATTTGGATACCAACTAGGAAGGATCAGAGGGTCCTGTCTGGTATCTGGCAGTATGAACAATGCTCTCTTTTTTAATTTTAGTTTTTTATTAAGAAATTTAGTTATTATACAATCAAAATGCTTCAGTGAAACAATATGATATGTATATATTCTGAAAATTAAATTTGCCCACTATAGCCCCCCCAAATTTCCCATCCTTATCCCTTGCTCTGACCTCACCCCTCTCCTTCCCAATGCATCTCTATGAATGCCTTAGATTGTGTGTCACTAAACTTTGCTGGGTTTAATTCATGACAGTTGACCAACTTTCACACTGGCCAGGGGATAGGTCCAGTCTTCATAGATGAGAGAAGACATTTGACCCTTGACTCTGGCTTATGCTGACTTCACTCAACCTGATTTCTTCCATAGCCATCCATTTACTTTCAAAGGCTGTGATATCATTGTTTGTAATTGTTGCATGGAACTCCATAGTATATATGTACCACAGTTTTTGGATCCAATGAACCACACCCTTTACCACTGTCTGTAGACCCCTGAAGCTATGGGGATCTTATTTTGTCATTTTATGTTCTATCACTTTGTAGTAGGAAGAAAAAACCCAACAAGTAGGTTCATAAAATTCAGTTAAGCATCAGAACAAGTAAAACAGCCCTCTGGAAAGAAATTACATTTCCTAGCTCCCCAAATTTGGGATGGATGTAGGCAACTCAAACTTTGATCACTCAAGGTCATGGACTCCTGAACTGCATAGAAACCAAGGCCAGAGACATTGGAGCTGTCAAGGAATAGAGATAGGAATGGTGGCAATAAGTTAAGGGAGTCTATCCTCTCACCATCCTACTTCTAAATCTATCTTCCCAGCAGTCTTACTAAAAGAGCCCTTTAAGCCTCTCCCTAACCACCTGACTGGGATATCTCTGGGGAAAATCACTTCCCTGTTAACAAGACACTGTGGAATCTTTCTTAACTATCTAGAACAAAAAAACTTTAAGTGAGCCTATTACAAGAATCTAAAGTGCCATGGGCTGGCCCTCTGGTTTGACTTAGGGGGTAGATATTCCAGTCTCTGGATTCAGTATTTAGAGGCAGAATATTAAGTTTCCACTGGCAGACTGCCTACTTATCATTCATCTGGTTTAGTATAAAAGTGTACTCTGATTTAACATTTAGCAATTGCTTTACCTGTTCTTTTTTCTTTTAATTTCTCTGTGTTTCACTTATTTGTCCATGTTGTGATAATTGGCTTGAGAGGGGCTCAGTGATTTATTGATTGCAGTGATTGTTCTATTAGAAATCTATCCATAACAGGGTCTTGGACTTTGAAGAAGAGACAAATGCTCCCTGAAGCCCATTCTGGGGACCTGTATGTGACTAGGGTTTCTACAGATGTGTCATAGTAACTTGTCCGTGGTGCAAAGTGGTCTAATGAAGGACCAAGACATAACATACCCTGTTCCTGGGTTCTAACAGCTCATAAGGGAGGGACACATTTCATTGTGTGCTACTCTGTATTCCTTCGTGTTCCAGGTTTTCAGAGCCATGTGAAAGAGAATATCCAGGCTATTCATCAGGAATAGGGAAATTATGTCCCATAAGCAGCATATTACTGCTCATTTTCTGAGCATCAACTATTGCTCTGATCACTAGTTAAGGCTCTCACAAAATGATTCATGAAGATAGCATTTGGCAGAAATTCATTCAAGGCCTTCAAGGTAAACTGCTCTCAGAATTCCAAGGAATAGTTTTTGCAGGGGATCCTATGGTCACTGCCCATATTTTGGAAAAATTTTCTCTTGCACTTTTTAACATAACTGAGCTCATACTATATGTTATGACCTTTTCTTGATGAATTTTCTTGGTACTGTGCACCTAATTTAAAATCTTTGACTGGCATGCAGAATTTAAAATTTTCTCCCAAGTAAATTTAAGATATTTCTTAAATTGCCTTATAGAGTTTAAGAGTTTTAGCTCTATGGTTTATTTTCATCCTATTTTAAATACATTGATTACTCAAGGTTGATTGAAAGTTGATTCTGAGATAAGGAAAAAGAAAGGGGTAAAAGAGTAGTTGATTTCTTTTTTTTTTAAAAGCAAGGTACCATGGGAGCAGCTATACCTGAATTATTTGATTAAAACTTACAGGAGGGATGGGAGTTGGTCCATCATACACTTCATTCTGAGGGACAGGAGTTGCTCCACTGGGCCCTTCATTCAGAGGGACTGGAGTTGGTCTACAGTGGTCATCATTCGGTGGGACAGGAGTTGCTACACCACGCTCTTCATTATGAGGGGTGGAAGTTGGTGAAAAGTGCCCTCCCTTCTGAGGGACAGGAGTAGCTGCACCACGGTCTTCATCCCGAGGTATGGGAGTTGGCCCACAATGCTCTCCATCCAGAGAGATGGGAGATGGTCCACCATGCTCTTCATGTTGAGGGACGGGAGTTGGCCCACCATGCGCTCTATCAAGAGGGACCTGAGTTGGTACACCATGCCCTCCATCCAGAGGGATGGGAGTTGATCAACCGTGCCCTCCATTCTGAGGCACAGTAGTTGCTGCACCACGTTCTTCATCCTGAGGAATGAGAGTTGGCCCACGGTGCCCTCCATCCAGAGGGACCTGAGTTGGTCCACCATGCCCTCCATCTGGAGGGACGGGAGGTGGTATAACATGCCCTCCATTCTGAAGGATGGGAGTTACTGTACCACGGTGTTCATCCTGAGGGATGGGAGTAGGTGCACAATGCCCTCCATCCAGAGGGACCTGAGTTGGTACACCATGCCATCCCTTCGGAGGGATGGGAGTTGGCCCACCGTGCCCTCCATGCAGAGGGACTTGAGTTGGCCCACCGTGCCCTCTATCTGGAGGGACAGAGGTTGGAACACCATGTCCTCCATTCTGAGGGACGGGAGTTGCTGCACCACGTTGTTCATCCTGAGGGATGGGAGTTGGCCTACCATGCCCTCCATCCAGAGGGATGGGAGTTGGTACACCATGCCCTCCATCCAGAGGGAGGAGGGTTGGTCCACAGTGCCCATCGTTCGGAGGGACGGCAGTTGCTTCACCACACTCTTCATTATGAGGAATGGGAGTTGGCCCACCGTGCTCTCCTTCCAGAGGTACCTGAGTTGGCCCACCATGGCCTCCATCCAGAGAGACCTGAATTGGTACACCGTGCCCTCCATTCGGAAGGATGGAAGTTGTTTCACCATGCCCTCCATCCATAGGGACAGGAGGTGGTACTCTGTGCCCTCCATTCTGAGGGACAGGAGTTGCCCCACCACGATGTTCATCCTGAGAGATGGGAGCTTTTCCACCATGCCCTCCTTCCAGAGGGACCTAGTTGGTACACCATGCCCTCCATCCAGAGGGAGGGGAGTTTGTCCACAGTGCCCATCCTTCGGAGGGACAGGAGTTGCTCCACCATGCTCTTCATTATGAGGGATGGGATTTGGCCTACCGTGCCCTCCATCCAGAGGGACCTGAGTTGGTACATCGTGCCCTCCATCCGGAGGGACTGGATTTGCTCCACCACATTCTCCATCCTGTTGGACGGGCGTTGGACCACCGTTCCCTCCATCCAGAGGGACCTGAGTTGGTAAACTTTGCCGTCCATTCAGAGGGATGGGAGATGGTCCACCAAGCCCTCCCTTCTGAGGGACAGGAGTTGCTGAACCACGGTCTTCATCCCGAGGAATGGGAGATGGCTCACAATGCACTCCATCCAGAGGGATGAGAGTTGATCCACCGTGCCATCCATCCAGAGGGACCTGAGTTGGTCCACCGTGCCCTCCATCCAGAGGGATGGGAGTTGGTCCATCGTGCCCTCCATTCTGAGGGACAGAAGTTGCTGCACCACAGTGTTCATCCCAAGGGATGGGTGTTGGCCCACCATGCCCTCCATCCAGATGGACTTGAGTTGGCCCACTGTGTCCTCACTTCTGAGGGATGGGAGTTGCTGGACCACAGTCTTCATCATGAGGTATGGGAGTTGGCCCACCGTGCCCTTCATCCAGAGGGACCTGAGTTGGTACACCGTGCCCTCCACCCATAGGGACGGGAATTGGTACACCGTGCCCTCCATCCATAGGGATGGAAGTTGTTTCACCGTGCCCTCCATCCATAGGGATGGGAGTTGGTACACCATGCCCACCATCCATAGGGACAGGAGTTGGTACACCGTGCCCTCCATTCTGAGGGATGGGAGTTGCAGGACCATGATGTTCATCCTGAGAGATGGGAGCTGGCCCACCATGCCCTCCATCCAGAGGGACCTAGTTGGTACACCATGCCCTCCATCCAGAGGGAGGGGAGGTTGTCCACAGTGCCCATCCTTTGGAGGGACGGGAGTTGCTCCACCATGTTCTTCATTATGAGGGATGGGATTTGGCCCACCGTGCCCTCCTTCCAGAGGTACCTGAGTTGGCCCACCATGCCTTCCACACAGAGGGACCTGAGTTGGTACACTGTGCCCTCCATCCAGAAGGATGGGAGTTGGCCCACCGCTCCTTCCATCCAGAGGGTCTTGAAATGGTACACCATGCCCTCCATTCTGAGGGATGGGATTTGCTGCACCACGATGTTCATCCTGAGGGATGGGTGTTGGCCCACCGTGCCCTCCATCCAGAGGGACTTGAGTTGGTACCCAGTGCCCTCCATCTGGAGGGAGGACGTTGGTCCACAGTGCCCATCGTTCGGAGGGACGGCAGTTGCTCCACCACGCTCTTCATTACAAGGGAAGGGACTTGGCCCACTGTGCCCTCCTTCCAGAGGTACCTGAGTTGGCCCACCATGCCCTCCATCCAGAGGGACCTGAGTTGGTACACCATGCCCTCCATCCAGAGGGACAGGAGTTGGCCCACCGTGCAATCCATCCAGAGGGACCTGAGTTGGTAAACCATGCCTTCCATCCAGAGGGACCTGAGTTGGTACCCAGTGCCCTCCATCCATAGGGACGGGAGTTGGTACAATGTGCCCTCCATTCTGAAAGACGGGAGTTACTGTACCACGGTGTTCATCCCGAGGGATGGGAGCTGGCCCACCATGCCCTCCATCCAGAGGGACCTGAGTTGGTACACCATGCCCTCCATCTGGAGGGACGGCGTTGGTCCACAGTGCCCATCATTTGGAGGGACAGCAGTTGCTCCACCATACTTTTCATTACAAGGGATGGGAGTTGGCCCACCATGCCCTCGTTCCAGAGGTACTTGAGTTGGCACACCATGCCCTCCATACAGAGGGAACTGAGTTGGTACACTGTGTCCTCCATCTGGAAGGATGGGATTTGGCCCACCATGCCCTCCATCTAGAGGGACCTGATTTGGTCCATCGTGCCCTCCATCCAGACGGACTGGATTTGCTCCACAACGTTCTTCATCTTGTTGGACGGGAGTTGGCCCACCGTGCCCTCCATCCAGAGGGACCTGAGTTGGTAAACTCTGCCCTCCATCTGGAGGGACAGAAGATGGTCCATTGAGCCCTCCCTTCTGAGGCACAGGAGTTGCTGAGCCACGGTCTTTATCCCAAGGAATGGGAGTTGGCCCACAATGCCCTCCATCCAGAGGGATAGGAGTTGGTCCATTGTGCCCTCCATTCTGAGGGACAGAAGTTGCTGCACCACAGTGTTCATCCCAAGGGATGGGTGTTGGCCCACCGTGCCCTCCATCCAGAGGGACTTGAGTTGGTCCACCATGTCCTCACTTCTGAGAGATGGGAGTTGCTGCACCACGGTCTTCAACCCGAGGAATGGGAGTTGGCCCACCGTGCCCTCCTTCCAGAGGT
>PVKS010054006.1:0-10209 GCA_004027875.1 Aplodontia rufa
TAGCATTTGGACCTGCTTGTTTTCCTTGCTCCAGCTGCGCTTTTGGTGATGCTAGTCTTCATTTTCCCGGAGCCCTCACTGCTAACACATTCGGCGTGTTCCATTTCCTACCGAATTCCTCTAATTGTCGTCATCTCAGCAGCAGTGAGGGAGGGACATGCTGCCCTGCTCCCCAGATGTGTCACACTTACTGCCTGCTACTTGGCCCTGTGGGCTTCAGTGCTTGCACGTTAAATCCGTTCCCTTGCTTAGCTGTGCATGCGCTGGGTTTGGAGACACTTCTGCCGTCCCCCCGCCAACGCCCCGGGCAGCAGAAGACCGCCGCCTGGGGCTCTCTCGGGCGCTGGGTGGGCGCTGAGGGCAGCAGGCACAGCCGCACCTCGCGCTGGGGCCGCCTGGACGCGCATCTTCCCTCCTGCCTCCTCGTTGCCAAGCTGCTATTTCAGCTGGCTCCGCGACGGGGCGCCGGTCCGCCGGATTCAGAGACGCTTGCTGCGGTGGCCAGAGGGCGAGGTCCAGTCTCTCAGGCAATCACTTACGGACAGGCGGTGGACGCGATTCTGGTTGGCGGGAGGCCACGTTTCTGCCACGTGACACGCCCAGATACTGCAAAACCGAGCGCCTGCGTTGGCTACTTGTGACAGCAGCTTGTTCCAAAGTCCGACTTCCTCGTACCTTGAATCGAGAAAAATTATTGGGGGGAGGTGGCACCAGGAGGGACCTTTTGGCCAGGAGGGACGAGGGCTCAGAGCTCCGAGGATCTGCAGAAAAGCTCGGCGACAGCAAGAGCACTTCTCCCGCGCCGCCAAGCTGGATGGAGTTGGAAGTGGAATTACGTGGGACCGCGGCCGCGGCTGTTGGGCAGAGGCTCCTCCAGGTCGAGGCCCCGGCCAAGAATGAGCCAGAGACGGTGGCGGTCTCCCGCCCAAGTGGCCGGAACGAGAGCATACTGCGCTGGTTCACCACCGTGATCCTGTATGCGGCCTTCTTAGGGCTGGTGAGAGTTGGGGCTGCGACCCTCCCAGGCCAGGGCATGAGCAGGCGCCCTGGAGAAACAGCGGAATTCCCAATTGGAATCCCTCATTCGTTCCCTGCATATAGTGTGACCATGGGAGCATTTGAGTTAAACTGCCGGGGTCTCATTTTATTCATCTAAAAAACGGGCACGGTTCTAATTTGTGGAGGGTTATTGTCAAATGCGAAATTGATTTTTCCCAATATGTTTTCCAACCATAGCAAATCTTCCTAGTCTCCTAGTTGGGATGAGAAGATGCAAAAGTGGTTGCACAGGTCTTCCGCCACATCCTTCCGTACCGGGAATTGTGACACACAGCAGCTGCTTCTCTGGGACTCCCTCTCTTGATGCCCTGACCAAATTCAAACAACTGTATAATTTTTCAAATAGGGAGTAGACCTGGAGAGGAAAGTGACTTTCATGATCACACAGCTGATGAAGTGGCAGATTTGGGAACAGTGCTTACTCTGCCTGTAATCATATTTAAATCAGACTTTCAGAGCCTTAAATGTTTTTCTTGCAGCAAAGTGCAAGCTAGAAGTACCTTTTGCCAAACTCCTGCGTGCGTCTCATCCACTGTGGGAACTTTCCTCTTATCCATAATTGTGACCTTGGGGAGTACAGAGATTGAGGTCCCTGAGGAGAGCCACTTGTGGCAACTTAGCATCTCAGGGACCCTGAGCCACAATTACCTATTAGAATTGTTTTGATTGGGGTTGTGGAGGCGGGATGTGAGGAAGAAATCGCTGCAGATGCTTGGTGAGTCCTCAGTGTGCAGGGTCTTGTAAATCCTTTGAAGGCATGAAGTAATTTGGTTAAAGCCAGTGCCCTGGCTTTTCTCCAGTACTCCCTGCTTATGTTGCACCTGTGCTATCCTTGGTTCGCAGCCTTGAACTGCCTTTGCTCAGACAACCAGCACACCCTAAAGCAGTGCAATTACACTCAATTATTCCTGAAATGTACACGGATTGGAAAGATTTGTTTTTAATTAAAGGGGCCCAAAGAATTGCCTCTGAAAGCTAACAGCTGTTAAAAAGAAAAGGTTAGGGGAGTAGAGGGGTAGCTCAGTGGTAGAGTGCTTGCCTGGCATGTGCAAAGACCTGGGTTCAAACCCAAGCACCATGTACACAACTAAGTGTTGGAAAAACAAGAACCAAATGAAAAAAATATAAGATTTACTCTCCTTTAAAAAAAAAAAGATGAGACAGTTTAATTTTAGTTTCTTTGCACAGAGGAATGATTCAGGAACCTGGTAGCAGGTAAATCAGTAAAGGTCAAAAAGCTCTACCTAGGAACATGGGCAGGCAATACACAGAACAAGAAAGTGACACATCACAATAACTTGAATGGTTACAGTCCATTTGCCCTTGATGCACATTTCTGTTCAGTTTGCAGCATGTGACAGTCTAACACTTGGATGCTCAGCAACTTGTTCCCAGAATATACTCTCAGGAGCAGCTTGTTGGCATAAAGGTATGTTAGAGTTCCCCGTAACCACAGGCAGCTTTAGGCCCAATTTAATAATTCCAACTACTCAACTTTGAGAAATTGATGGAAACCTTGAGCACTGACTGTTTTCCGCTGCCAGGTTTAGCATAGTCATGATTCCATAGCAATTGAGTTGGATGATTATGCTTTCTTGATGTTTTTGCTAGTCTGATGTACAAAGAATGGCTGCAAAGAAACGTTTATCACTCTTGAGGGGATACAACACAGAGAGACTTACGATGGCTATCAGGAGGATAAGACCAAGAAACTACACTCCTTAACAGGTATCTCCATGAACCAAACTGATCAAAATCAGAGAATCCAAGGGTCACACAATAAAGAAAATTCAAGAGTGTTGAAGTCCAGTTGGTCATAGTCTCTGGAACATGATTGTGATTAAGGAGCTAAGGGCTGATATAAAAGTTGCCTGTTTTTTTTAATTGGCCTGTTAACACAACTCATAAGAACCTGGAGACCCTATAAATGTGAAGATTGGAAAACCTGGACAGCCAGGCTTGCCATGCTCCTTTCAGGTTGCCTGCAAACCAACTCTCATGAACACACTGTGTTTCTTTCTTTCCCTGAGAGGTTTTTTTGTTTTGTTTTTAAAAAGAGAGAAAGGGAGTGAAAGGAAAAGAGGCTATAAGATGCAGAAAGGACCAGACCTCAACAGATTGAGGAGATTTATTGCGGGTTGCAGGGACACACTTTTCAGATGGAAAATGGCTGCTTGGCTTTCGGATAGGTGGTCTTTTATGGGCGCAATTGGTAGGGAGGTCACAGAAGGAATTTTTCTGGTTAAGCTAGGTTTTTCAGTTGGGTGGCTATTAGACTGAGCTTCTCAGTAGAGTGAGGATACTCTGATGAGGGCAGGAGGTAATGCATTCCAATGAGGGCCTGAGTCTGTAGATGTCGAAACAGTGAGTAAGGGGTTTGCTGCCTGTTCCAGTGGCTTCTGGTGAGTTTCCATGCCCATCACTCCAGACTCTAGAGGGGAATAATGATTTGGGTCGACAATGTCATATCTGGCTACTTCCTGCTGGCATGGGGGTGAAGAAGGGACCCTTCCCTCAGGAGTCTGGAGCAGGAACATGACTTTGGCATGTTCATGTGTGGCAGCTCTGGAGATGGCTGTGACTTGTTTTGTCAGGAATTTCTGGAAAATTTTAATAATACAAGGGAGAAAGGTAAGAATTAACATGATTAAAAGTAGGGTTGTCAAAAGGGGTAATAACCAGGAGGCCCATTGGGATATATCTACCCATGAGACTCCCCAGGATTTTTCCAGTTCTTTCCTCCATTCCTCCAGCTGTTCTTGTAGTTGTCTTTATCTCTGACCAACCTGGACTGGTTCACCTAGAAGTAGCATTCTTCCTGTAGGCATAAACAGAACCCTCCTTTTTTAGCAGTCACTAGATCTAAACCACAGCAATTTTGTAAGGCCACCAAGGCCAAGGAATCTAACTGGCCTTGTAATGTTAATGTTGATTCTGCTACCAGTATGGGTCCCCCCTCTGCAGGTTTCTCCGGAATAAACCTGTGTTACTGCTGAGCTGCCTCTCTCCTCTCTTTATTTCCTTCATTTTTCATCTCTCTTCTTGGAGAATCAATTTTATTTTTTTCTTCTGGTCTTCATTTCTCCAACACTTACTTGTGTATGTGGTACTGGGGTTTGAACTCAGGTCCTTGCATGTTCCGGGCAAGCACTCCAACCATGGAGCCACCTCTCCAGCCCCCCATCCCTGAGAGGTTTTCTTAATGTATGCAGCGGCAGTATCAGCAGTTTGATGCTGTTGTTCTCTACATGGTACCCAGGGCCTTGTGCATGTTAAGCACATGCTCTAGCAACTGAGCTACACCCCCAGCTGATAAGCCATCTTTTAAATTGCTCTTTCTGTCCTTATGAAATCAAGGGAATGTTAAGCATAACATTCAGTTTTGTTTAACACCACACACAAGCCCTCTATGTGGGCAGTGAGGAAATCTACAGCTCAATTTTGTTCCACTAAGTGTGTTGGTTGAACACGAATATTCTCACTGTAGTCAGTTCTGAATTCCTGGGAGGTCTGATTGGCTGCAAGATCCAAAATTGCCCCAATTTTCCAATTAACTTCAAATTCCATGCACTTGGAACACCACTCCTGCCCAAAGTGAAAATCCAAGAACCCCATTAGAGCACAGTGGAAACTAACTTACTAACTTATTTTTGTCTTCTTCAAGGTTGGTACCAATTTTGGGTATTGACCTCTTTGGCCTCTGATTAGGAGAGGTACAGGAACTCTCAGGGAAAGCTCTTTATAAAGTGTTTCGTGTTGTTTATTTTGCAGTGCTGGGAACGAACAAAATGGCCTCACACATGCTAGACAAGCACTTTACCACTGAGCTACGTCCCCAGCCCAGGGAAAGCTCTTAAGGAATGCAGGAGTGAGCAGGCAAAAAAAAAAAAAAAAAAAGATCTGAACCAGGATAGATGCAGAACAGTAGACAAAGTATCCACAGATCTAGTAAAGGCCCTTGAAGGCTGAAAAAGAGTGCCACCTAGTGGCTTTTAAGCACAGGTTGGTTAAACTTTATTCATCTTAAGTCTGCATATTCTGCAAGGTCCAGTGGGAAATTTTTTGGGTGTGTGGTGATTCTTTTATATCATGTTGGAAGGGCATATAACCTTGTTTATTGGAAAGGGACATTGCTGGCTTTAATGTGACATCATAAAAGAATTTGTACCTATACAGGTAATCCTCAGGTCTTATGTATGCAATGTCTGGAATCACAATATGCCTTTCGCGGACATCACTCATCGGTTTTCTATATTTGTAAGTTATTGGCTTACTAATTGGAAACATCAAAGTCCTATTTCAAGCAAGTGTAGGAAAGCAGGTAGCAGTGGTGTCTAAAATATCAAGGAGCGCTTCCACTTTTTGAGGTTTCAAAGTGAGTCATTGGGACCATGGGACAGAATTGGCAGTAGTGCTATTGTTTCCTGATTTGGGGGCATTAGCACACAAACCCAATAAATGCTCTGGATTTTTTTTTTTTGCTAGAGCATTAGCTTTTGCTAAAGCCATGCATGGATTATGGTCCTGTGTATTTTCCCGTAAACAATGAGAAGGGATCTGGCCACCTGGCAGTGGAGGGAAAAAGGAAAAAAGATAAGGCTTTTCATATGATGGAGAAGTCTTGATCCCTAATCTTGGGGAAACTGTCCACATCTTGGTTGCCCTTAGCTTCTGGGGAGAAACTTCCTTGGTTGTCTTTACATTAAGGTCCCCAAAACATGTACAGTATGAGGAGTCTGGAGGGGGCCCATTTTAGTTGAAAGAGCTAGATCCAAGATTCCTGGCTTGAAATTTTGCTGCCAAGAGAAACCTGGCATGGTCCCTTCCAACTGAGTCAAGCACGATACTTTTCTGGTATTGTTTCCAAAGGACCCACTATCCCAGTTTTAGATTATGAAAGTTCTGTTTGTCATTAGCTGGCAGGAAATATGCTTTGATAAAATGCATTAAAGCCTTGCCCTATTGAGTCATGTCAGATTTTATAGAGTGAGAGATACATGAGGTTCTATTATTGGAGGCAGAGGCCTTCCAATAACTATTTTACAAAGGATCAATCTGTTCTCCAAAGGAAGTGAATCTGATTGTCATCAACTGATAATACTTTTGACGAAGGCAATCCAGTCTATTGAATGAGCTTTGCCTAATGGCATTGTTTGTAGAACCTTTTTTTAAGAGAGAGAGAGGAAGAATGAGAGAGAGAAAGAATGAACAATATTTAGTTTTTCATCTGGTTTTCGTTGCTCCAACACTTAGTTGTGTATGTGGTGCTGGGCTTTGAACCTGGGTCCTCTTGCATGCCAGGCAAGCATGACTCTGCTGAGCCACTGCTCCAGCCCCTGTAGTACTTTTTAAAAAAACTGTTTTACACCTTGTACAGTGAAACAAGGACCACTATTGTTGGAGATTTTGCTCAAGGAATGCCCCATATGGAAAACACATTAAACACATTTTCTAATAACCATAACTACTGTTATGGTACCAAGCTTTCTACTTGGGAGTTTCTATACAACCAGAAAATGCGCTCTGAAGGTGGCAAGTGAATCCATCCACCCTCAAGTGTTCAAATGTTCCAGCAGCTGCTAGATACCAATCTTCTGAGTTTTTTCATTGTCTTAGGCAATCTACCATGAACTATATACCCACCCTAATTTATCATTTATTTGGAGACAAGGTCTTGCTAAATTGCCCAGGCTGCCCTCAAGCTTGTAATCCTGCTTCAGCCTTCCAAGTAGGTAGGATTACAAATGTGTACCATTTGCTGGGTAATTTGGTTAAATGGATGACCTTTGTATAGAGCTGATTAAACATCAGCTTGATGTTTATAAGCCATTCAGTTTCTTTATCACAGTTCTGAGAATTCTTGCCCAGCCAATGGAATTGTCTTAGCTACCAGAAACCTATACATGATAATCCATTCCTTGAATGTCCTTCAACACCAAATTTATAAAGGTCCAGGAATGTACCAGCTTAAATAATTAACTGTTCATGAATGACAAAATTTAAAATGGTCATGGTTAAAGATACGATGAGAATTCACTATAACAGTGAGGCAATTGACAAGAAAATGTGGTTATACCTGTAGTGTACAATATATTTTTATGAGACAAGATCTTGCTATATTGCCCACGCTGTCCCAAATTTCTGGACTCTGGTGAACCTCCTGCCTTGGCTTTAAAGGGGCTGGGACTACAGGTGCATGCCACTGTGCTCTTGCATACAACATTAAAGATAATTATCACAAATATGACCGATGGCATAATATGAGGACTATTAGGTTTCTAGGGACTTCACACAGTTTCTGAAACATTAATAACACATCCACACAAATATAATTTGAAGAAATTTTAGTATTACTTATTAGATTATAATGCTTCCCTTATAATTTGATGTATCAAATAAGCCCAATTAGTTTATATCTCTTTTTATAAAGAGAATTGTCCTTTTGAGGTATTCCAAGGGTCCATCAAGAAAATCCTCAAAACTAATTCGAAGGGGAAAAAACCCATTTAGAAGGATTTGGGGAATAAACATTAAAGGTGGGCTGGAGTAGTGGCTCAGCAGTTGGAGTACTTGCCTGGCATGTGTGAGGACCTGAGTTCAAACCCCAGCACCACATTCACAACTAAGTGTCAAGGAAACAAAGACCAGGTGAAACACTAAATGAAGATTTTTTAAAATGAAAAGTTTAATTCACTTCTTCAAAATTAAACCACAGGTCATTTTATATGATAGTCATTCATTTAATGAAAGTGATGGTAACACTTCAAAGGCAGATACCAAAAATTACATAATTTTAATTCACTCTTCTAAGAGAGAGGACTCGGTTATTGTGCATGATCAAAAACTTAGTAAAGACAACACGAAGCACGGGGATCTTGGTAAGACACAATTTGAAGCCAATGACCTCAAATGTGGTTAAGAACTGAACAATACTCCAAGAAATCTTTGCTGTTTTAACAAAGAGAACCAAAATCTTCTTTTGTGGTATACTTTAGATATTAATACTCCATTTTTAGTAAAACTTGTCAATAATTCCCTTCTAATAACAGCCAGCTTGGTCAGATGCAAAATTCCTTTCACAAGATTCATCTTCCCCAAACCTCTAAAACTTTCTTATCCACTCAGTTTTTGTCTTTTATTTTTCCTCTTATTGTTTTAGGACAAGTCATTCTACTTTAGGTCAAAAATTACTCCTATTTTTCCCTCAATAAAACAAAAAATCTTCATATCACAGCTTTTCCTTCGCAAAAGCACATGTCGTCCTCCTTGTATGATTGCATACAGCTATTTCCCCTTATTTCTGTGAATTTTAGTTTCACATATTAATTGGAATTCTTAACCTTTGGTGACCTTAATTTCCACTGAACACTAAGAAGCAAGCCATTGTAAATGTCACACCAGCAATGTGTAGATTGGCAAATCTATGAATCATATCTTCTAGAAGCATCTGCTCTCTCAAAGTATAACTTGTCAATGTGGCACAGAACATGTTTACTAAAAATTCCAAATATCTTCAGTCTCTCTGTCTTAAGAAACTGCAGAGGAAGCAAATTTTTTATCGCTACCTGCTAAGGTTTTGTTAGTTTTTTCAGGCTTAACAATTAAATTGTTATTTGTACAGATTTCCCTCAGCCCCAACTCTTGATAATAAGAATGTTAAACCAAGGGCGGAGTGAATGCTCAGTGGTTACAGGCTTGCCAGGCAAGTGCAAGGACCTGGGTTCGAACCCCAACACCACATACATAACTGACTGTCAGAGCAACAAAAACCAGATGAAAAACTTCAATAAAGTTGATTCTGTCTCTCTCTTCCCCCCCACTCTCTCTCTCTCTCTCTCTCTCATACACAGTCCCTTTCTCACTCTCTTAAAAAAAAATGTTAAACCATTTCTCCTACAGGAAGAACATCATTCACATAAAAGTCGTATCCTTCCTGTCTTTATTTCACTTATTTTTTAACAACTGCTTTTGTTGCTTATAAAACTAAGATGCTAAACAGTTATCCATCGTGTTATTTTTTGCTGAAAATTTTTGTACAATAAGGATAACATAAATTTATTTTATCACTGATCTATGTAGAAAATGTTACTTGTCTATCTTATAGTTAATGCTGAAAATTGTAAAAACATGTCTTTTTTGTTTCTTTAATTTATTTTTATTAGTGCATTATAGTTTTACATAATAATGGGATTACTTGTCACATATTCCTAGATGCACAGAATTCCACAATACAATTTTTTCAATATCTGCACCCCCACCCCCTCTAACTCCCTTCTCGCATCCCCCAATCCCTTGCCTTTCTTCTGGGTTTTATAATGTTCCTAAAATACCCAAATACAGTGACATAATTCTTATACCTATCAAGAACATTTTTATATATGACTATAGTATATACAGTGATATACGTATAAATGCTTGGAATGTAACTTGTTTTATCTCAGTTCCAACATTTCCTCTTCTCCTCCCTTCCTATCATCCCTTGTTATTCTTCAAAATATTTGACAATGGGATTAAACATTTACATTTTTGTACATGCATGCAGCATAGGTTGTTCAAATATCTTATAAAGTATCTTGCAACTGTATCTCAGAAATAATAACATTTTGCAGTTTTATTCTATGGATCTAACACATGAATTTCTCTACCTTATTCCCAAGCCTAGGTTTAGGTCCAGCCTACACAAATAAGGGAAAATATTGGGCTCTTGAGTCTCTGGGTTTAGCTAACTTCACTCAGCATGATTTCTTCCACTGTCATCCATTTACTTTCAATGCAAGCAATATCATTGTCACTAATAGCTGAGTAAAACATATATATATATATATACCAGAACTTTTGGCTCCATTCCTCAGTAAGGGACATCTGGGTTGTCTAAATAATTTAGCTATTATAAATTGAGCTGCTGTGAACATAGATTTTGCTGTGTTGCTGTAATACGCTGATTCTAACTCCTCTGGGAAAATACCCAGAAGAGGGATAGGTGGACCATATGGTGGATTCAACCCTAATTTTTTTTCCACATTTATTAGAAGTATATTGCGATACAGGATACAGATGAGGGGGAAACATTGCCAAAACTGTAGCAATCAATGTGTATAAACTTTGTTAACCAGGGGTAATGCTAATGCATAGATAAGCTACTATGGGTTT
>PVKS010054007.1:0-10210 GCA_004027875.1 Aplodontia rufa
TGTGGATATGGGTTTAAAAGAAGGAAGAGTGGAGCAGGGGAGAGGAAATCCATTGGACAAATATTTATTTAGCTCTTATGTGTTGAATATTATTCCAGCACTGTAATTATGATAATAAGAAGTCAAACCTATCCCAGCCTCATGGAGCTTACATTTTGGTACTAGGGATGAGGGATATAAACCTAATAGGAACAAGAAAAACAGGAAATGAAATGTGTACAAATTGTGAAAGAAACCACAAGAGTGTTGTGCATCGTAAGTTATGTAGATATTGCATATGCACATCATGGATTGCAGACAAATGTAGACTCATTTGTACCTGAGTTAAGCATGCCAAGTTATACCCAGACTGCACAGAATGGAGATTGCAGAGTCAACCATCTCTTCCAGAATCAAAGGTGTCTTTTAATTGTTATTGCCTAACATATCCCACTATCATCTGCAAGCCTTCACTCGATGCGTGTATCCAGCTGTTGGCAACATTGCGAGAGAGCGACAGACTGACAGCATGGCCCCTTTTTCATTCATTAATTCCTCTCATCCATCAGATCATAATAGCTTAGATTGAGGAGGTAAAGAGAAATGAACAGACTTGAGGGTGGTGGGAAGAACTTTGCAATCCACTATGGAAAGGGAGATTACAGAAGACGGAGTGGGCAAGAATGGGGTTGAGGGGTGCAGGATTTTAATGGTAATGATAGCCCTTGAGCACTGAGAATAGGCTAGGCTGCCAGGCATTATTTTAGGTGATGATCAAAACAAATAAACAAGTAAACCTTCAAGAGATATCACAACCATCAGTCAAAGCCAGCTTCAGGAAATAAGTCACTTACCTGAGGTCATGGAACTGTGACACTTGATTAATGTTGATGTACGATGATTTCTTTGACTATGTTAGCGAACTCCTTTGACTTTGTTAGTCCCTTGCAAACAGTATCCAAAGGTTGAATGAAAAGAAAAAAAAATTAATGGTTCTAATCAAATGTTTAGCAAAGAAACTTTGGAGCAAAAAAGAAAAAACAGATAAAATAAAAACTTGCCCATAACTTCAGGCTGCTGTTTTCTGGTGCTTGTGCTTCTTTGTGGGAGATCAACCCTCTCTTTACTCTCCAGGGTGCAGTGGATCCTGGTCTTGTAGCGTGTGCACGACTTCCAGTTCCTGATAGTGTGGCAAGTGCCTGATGCACACGGGGTGATTTAAAAGCTGAATCTCAGCTTGCTTGCCGTTGGCATTTAAGTTTCCTTCCTCTTACTCTATGGTATTTTTTTTTTTATGATAGTGCTTAAAAGTTCAAGCTAGGAAGGTAAAGGAAACAATATTATACGTGAGTGTCTGGGGGTTAAATGGAACAGATGGCAAGAGGCCTCTGGCCATGGTGTGTGATGCCTGTTCTGAAATTGTCCTGGGCACCCTGGCACTTTGTTCTCTTGATGCCCATATGGGGTACGTCATTGGATTTTCATTTGTGTGGTGTTATGGTGCTTTTAGGGCAGAACAGCAGCGTTACGAAAATTAGGTCGAGATCCCTTTTTTTGTCAAAATAAAGTAGAGCAAATATTTCAAAACTAAGTTCCTTAAATTGGAGCAAGTCTCCAATTATAAAATATACAAAGAATCTCTTAATATCTCAGAGATTTGATCAGAAAAGAATTTAAATAACTACATAGAAGTACATTTTTCTTTGACTACTCACTTATTGACATGATTTTCTTTTTATTGCTCTACTATTCTGAATCTCTTGGTTCTTTCTTACCTGTTGATCATGTTTGTGGTTATGGATACAAAACCAAGTACCTATCTGCTTTTTGTTGCTTTTTTTTCTTTCATACTATCACATCTAGAAAAACATTGATTTTCTTTTCCCGTGAGCTATAAAAGTCAGTATTATACTGGTTATAAAAAAAAAAGAGGATGCTAAAGAGCCAGCAGAAATCTGGGGAATATCTGCCAAGAACACCTCCTGAGACAGAATATGAATCTGGGAAAGGAAACCGGATATTTTTTAGCCAAGAATAATAAAGATTAAGATACCAGTAAATTGGTTTAAATTGATTTTTGATTTTTAAAAATTTGTTAAAAATAAAAGGCTTACAAATGTGTATCATTTAATGACAAATGAAGTGTGGGAATGTTTCTTCTATTGTAATTGGCTTCTGGCAGTGGTTAAAACTAGATAGACAGACACACACACACACAACAACAACAACAACAACTGCTGCAACACTGGCAGAGGGAGTGAAAGGCAATGGGACTCTTATGTGCACAAACATACCTGGGTGTTTGTGGCCACCCAGTGACATTTTCTGGGAATTTTAGGATTTCAGAAGACATTTTGCCTGGTTCTGCCCTTCTTGCGTCTATTGGAGCTCATGTGGAAAACTCGTAGGTCTGTTCTGGGAACACTCCTCCCAGGGCTTCCTCAGCTAAGCACTTGGATCGCATGCCTCCGACTCAATGTGAGAAAGACTTCACCACTGGGCCCTACACTTTTATTTGGAATCTCTTCCCATTTCCTTTCCACAACACTAGTCAGTTCATAGCATCACGGTCCAGTGCCACTTGGACAGACACTCATTCTTCTTTAGATTGCCCATTTTAATCCCTTGATTTTCAGAGGAGAAGGAAAATCAGTTTCCCTATCACTTTGGCTTAACCAGCTTTCTCAAAGCTAGTGAATGGGTTTTTTCTAAGGGGACTGCAGACTGCCAGGTCTGTATGGGCATTTAGAGGAGACTGATAGGTTGAAAAAACAAGTGGACTATTGATGGATGGATGGATGGACGGACGGATGGATGGACGGACTGGTGAGTGAATGGGCGGGTGAATGGGTGGGTGGGTGAAAGGACGGATGAATGGTTGGATGGATGGATGATGTATGGAAGAGTGAAGGGTTGGTGGATGATCCGGTAGATAATATTTATCAGCATTTCAGAACATTTGTTGCCTACCTCACTGAATTCCAGCTTGTTATTAGGGGGTGATGTGGCAGATCAAGTAGACTGAGTCCCTTAACACCATTGTAATCACTGCCCTATATCCCTTCCTTAACTTTAGACTATAGAAAGCTGAAAATCATACTTCTGGTACTGAGGGTTCTGGAAGTGATTAGTTAGCTAGTCAGATTTCCTTGTGTAAGACTTGAATACAGAACAGAATTAAATGCGGAGATGGATGGTGTCACCAAGACCTCTGTTTATTGGCCCAGCTGGCAGTAAGCTGTGACAGAGACAGCCACAATTTGGGGCCTCCCTGTTGACTTCATGGGCTGGTGCTTAGAGAGACGGTGTGAGGACAGTTGTCTGAGTTTGATGAAAGCAGCAGTTTATGTGGCAGCCTGTTCTGTGCTCGGGCTGGGGTTTCTGGGGGTCCCAGCTCGGTGGCCATTCTTCACTGATTTTAACTGATTTTATAAGCCTCCAGTTCTTGTGTAAAGTTGCTTATGGTTAAAATATCCATCATGCTTTCTCTGATTTCCAACTGAATTCTGAAAAGTAATCTGATTTCTGATTCTTACCTGAGAAGAGTCTCCGGGAGTTGTGAAAGGAAATATGCCCATGTTTGTGGGCATTGGGAAATGCCATGCTGGGATCGTCTTTTCCTTCAGGTTGCCTTCTTATCATGCATGGTACCCTCATCCTTTACACAGGAAGAAACCTCTAGAACATGTGCTGATGACTGTCTCAATACCCAGTCCCATTCTTTTCTATTTCTTCACCTTCTTGTATCCGTTAACCATTTCCCATGATCAGGTTTTGCTTCTTGGTGTCTCTTTCTTTCAAATGTAACTTTTCATTCAGATTTTAAAATTCTACACTGTAGCTCTAAGAACTTTATGGACCACCTTTTTTGTTTGTTTGTTTTGAAGACAAATTCTTGTATGTTACCTAGGCTGCTCTTAAGCTCTCCTGGGCTCAAGCAACCCTCTTGCCTCAGCCTCAGCAGTAGCTGGGACTGCTGTGTGTCCTCAATCCCAGCTCTTCTCTTATTAAATGTTCATAAAAGTCCTGCAAGTGCTGGTTAGATAGCGTATCTCCAGGCTGGAGCTAGTGATGGAACTGGGCACAGAGGCCCTGGCCCAGACTTGTTCAAGTCATGGGCTCCTCCTTTAAAAATTTTTTTTAACAAAAAAAAAAAAATTGAGATACAATTCACATACTGAACAATCTTGCCATTTAGGTGTGTGACACAATGGTGCACAGATATATGCAATCATCATCATAATAAATTTTAGGACATTTTTATCACTTCTAAAAGAACCGCTGTATACTTTTGCAGTCCTGACCCTAAGCAGCTACTCCTCTGCCTTCTGTCTCTATATAGTTTCCTATTCTCGACATCTTCTAGAAATAGAATCCTTTTCTTTTGTGTCTGTCTTCTTTCACTTAACATAATGTTTTCCAGCTCCCTCCACGACATATCATGTGTCAGTGCTGCATTCCCCCATCGGGCTGGATAATATTCCAATGTATGGGCATGGCAAATTTCGTTCATCAATTCATCAGTGAATGGACTGTTAGGGCTGATTTGCCTTTTCTTAGCCATGATGAATAATGCTTCCATGAATACACATGAGAGAGTTTTCATGTGGGTGTGTGTTTTTCTTTCTGCCAGGCATAGATAGACCCGGGAGCAGAATTGCTGGCTCAGTGGAACCACCACGCTTTTTTCCACAGGGGCTGCCCCTTTTACGTTCCCACCAGAAGGTTCACGGTTCTAATCCTACCACATCCTCTCCCAAGATGATCAGTATGTGTCATTATGTGATCATCACGTGACATATCATGTCCTGGAGTTGTCTGGCTATGGCCATTGTGGTAGATGTGTGGTGGTATCTTACTGTGGGAGCCCTGGCTCTGAGTCCTCTTGGAGCAATGTCCTTTGTGCCTGAATGGTGTCTTCAGGTCAGTTCTGTGTACTTGGACCCTTCTGAGCCTTTATTCCTGCAGTTCTGTTTCACAAGACCCTTTCTGCCCATGCTCATGCTCTTTTTTTAAATTTTAAAGAGAGAGGGACAGTGAGAGAGAGAGAGAATAGAGAATCAATTTTTGTTTAGTTTTTCACATGGCTTTCATTGCTCAGACATTTAGTTGTGTACGTGGTGCTAGGGTTTGAACTTGCATACTCACGCATGCTGGGCAAGCACCATAACCACCGAGCCACCGCTCTAGCCCGACGCTCATGCTCTTAACTGCACTAATTATTAGTAACGCACTTGGCACTGATTTATTGTTTTGCATTAGTTAGTTAATTATCTGTTTTAATTTTTGTCTGCACATATCAAAAAATGCACATGGCACAGAAAGTCAAAATGAAATAAATATTTCTTTCTCATTCCCCAACCAGGAAACCCAGACTTATTAAGGCTGTTGAAGAGCCCTGTGTACCTAAGTTCATATCCCCTTGTCTAGCTAAGGAGGTCACTATTCTTATTGATTTTCTTCATAATTTTTACCCATCTATGATTCATTCTACTTTCCATGTGTTTTATATTCACATACCTGTAAATGAGATTCTACCATTTTTTGCAACGTGGCTTATTTTGTTCAAGGTTACTTGAGTCTGATCTATGTTAATTCATGTATCTGGAATGTATTCGTTCTCACTGCTTCATAAAGTTCCATTGCATGAATATTATAACTTATTATTTTTCTGATAATAGATATTTGGCTTATTGCCAGATTTAGAATACTATATACAACAGCTACAGAAGTAGCAAATGTCTCTTTGTGCAAATATTTTTCTAGCATATAATACTTAGGAGTAGAGTTGCTTAGTAATGGAGAATGTGCATTTTCAACTTCATTAAGTAACACAAAATTATATCTTTAAGTGAATTACCAGGAGTTTATAAAAGCTTTCTTAATTTACATCCTTGCCAGGACTTGTGTTTTTAAGGTGTTATAATTTTTACCAGCTTTGCAAGTGTGAAATGATATCTCCTTGTTTTGACTTTATATTCTAGTGTTTATGAATGAGATGACATTCTTTATTGTTAATAATGTGTTTTTGCCCTCAAGTCTCTTACTCCGTATTAATTTGGCTGTAGTCAGTGTTATCTAACTATTAATTTATTTATTTGCATTGCTGGGGATGGAACCCAGGCATTACTCATGCTAGACAAGCACTCTACCACTTAGCTATTTCTCAACACTTCTTTCAGTTAGCTTTTGCCTATTGCTTCTTTTTCCATTGTTTCCCTTTTGGCTTTCTTGTATTTCCTTTAAACATCTAGCACATTTTGTTTGTTTGTAATTATTATTATTATTATTTTAACTCCACTTGGAGGATCTGTGTAGCTAGAGAATTCTGTCTATTTCCATGAAGACGGTGGTGATTGTTATTTTTTGGGCTGGACAGAGAAGGGGAGAGATGAATTTGTTTCCAGCCATGATCCTGGGCTGTCTTCTAAGATGGCATGAGGATTCTACCCTCGGGTATCCATCCTCTGTATAATCCCCGGGACTGTGAATATGATGACGTTTACCTACATGAATAGGTTCTTTTACATGGTACAGTCGATTTTAAGAAAAGGAGACTATCTGAATGAGTCCTTTAAATCTGGGCTGAGGGGGCCGGGGATGTAACTTGGTGGTAGAGTGCATGCTTAGCATATGTAAGGTTCGGGGTTCTATCGTCACACCACAAAAATCAGACAGTAATCATTCCGGGTTGAGAGATAAGAGATTTAATTGAATAGGATTTGATGGACCATCACTTGTTTAAAGGAGGAGATTACAAGGGATGTGGATGACCTCTAGGAACTGAGTGTGTCCTCAAGTGACATCCAGCATGAACATGAAGACTTCAGTTCTACAGGTAAGGAACTGAATTCTTCTACAACCATATGAACTTGGAAAAGGATCCTTAAGTTCAAATGAGAACCCAGCCAGGCCAATACCTTCATTTTAGCCCTGAGACTGTAAGCAGGAAACCCAGTCATGTTGGACCTATTTTGGCCAATACAACTGTGTAGGTCTCTAATCAATGGGTGGTGTTATAAACTGCTAAGTTTATAATAATTTGTTATGCAGCCATGGAAAATGAGGGCTATGGGACAATATTCAGGCATTTCTAGAACATAATTGGGTGTAAATGCTTAGCATTCAGGAGACAGCAGTAGCCTGGGGATAGATTTGCAATGGCTGCTGCTGTGTGAGCTGCGTAACATGACCTGTGGATGAATGGGTCAGAAAGAGTAGGGGAACAGGGAACCTGGGGCAACACTTCCTAATGTCGAATTGCGAATGAGAGCCTGAGGGGCTGAAAGTATACTCAGGGCAATATAAGTTATAAAATCCATGATTTTTATTGTATGCTAACTGCTTTCAAATAGACCCAATAGCCTCATTTCCTATTATTTCTCCATTTCAAAAGTTCACATTGACTTATAGTTCTTTAGCATGTATAGGCTAATGTCTAGTCCTTGGGTCATTTCCTAAGAGTAAGGAAGAGAACTGAATGTATTTCCTGTCCGGTAGGAATATCTTTTGTAGGGATGGGAAAATGAATGAAACCAGATCCATGTCCTTAGGGTACTGATGTCAGTTTTGTGGATGTTGGGCTTGTGTCCTCTTTGAGTTGAAGAATGACACCAAGCGACACGGAGGCAAGAGAAGCGAACAGAGTTTATTTTAGAAAGGATAGAAAAGACTTCTCCAGGAGAAGGGGGTCTTGGGACTGAGAACTTAAAGAGGGGGGTCTGGCTCATCTTTCTTACAATCTCTCAAGATTCTCCCCCTTTGATTAATCATTTCCTTCCCTCACCCAGGCCTGGGAGAAGGGTGCAGAAGCTCTGGTCTTATCTAGTCTTTTGTCTTGGGCCCATAAGCACCTTATCAGCAGAAGAGATGTCTGTGTCCAGGACACCTTTGTTAGCAGAGGGCCTTGTTAGCAAGGCGGGGTTAGTAACAGTGGATGCTCTTTGCCCGCTTAGAAAAAATGACTGGCAGTCAATTTCCTGCTCACCGACCCCCATCATTCTGCCTCTACTGACTGCCTGTCTTTCCCCTGTCTCAGTACTACAGAACCACAACAGGCAACAGGTTGGGTCCACCAAGAGTGAACGACCCAGTAAAGACAATCAGTACAAGGTCCAGATTAATTTCACCCTGTACTAGTTTCAGGACACCATTGACCATTACAGTTTCTATGTGTCTTAAATAAAAAAGTGCTCTTGGAATAAGCAAGTAATAGAAGTAATTCTTTTTTCCATATTTTTATTGTTGAATGATGAGTATAGAGACTAGTGGGATTTGTTGTTATGCATTCATCCATGCACACAATAGCACAATAGAATTTGGTCACTTTCATTTCCCCATATTTCCCTCTTCCCTCCCATCCTGCCTATCCCTGGTCTCTTTATTCTATATCTCATGTGCCAAGCCTGCTGGTCACTGGAGAGTAAATGTCACACACCTCAGGCCTTTTCCCTGCTCTGTGGAGCTTGCCATCAATCAGGGAAGTGATATTTGAACAAGCACTCTGAAGATGCTGTGATAAATGCTGGCTTCTCCGTTATTGTCACCTCTGAAGGCCATTGACACCTTGGAGGAGCATTTCTCCTCTACCAACAGTAGAAAGCTCAGGAATGAAAACAGCCTAGCACTAGAAAACTTATCTTTAATTCTTCCAGTTATCATTAACTGTTCTGCTTCCCTACTTTCTATTCCAGAGGTCATGTGTCTGGGTAAGATATTCAGAGAAACTTATCACTAAACACTGAGGATGGACCCAGTATCTTGGGGCAAAGTCTGAGTGTCATGCAGATCAGGGGTAGTAATGGTGATGGTTGACCATGATGGCACACAAGGTCCTTGCCAGAGTCTAGGTTAGCAGGCTATGCTGATCCTGACCCTCTGAGATGTATATTTCCAGACCTTAGAGACTGAAGACCAGTGTCAAGCACAGCAGAGATCACTCTCTCATCAGAATGCTAGACTGGAGGTGGAAGTAAATATGGATTGTCTCAAAACTCTGGTCATGTCCTACTGTGGGTATTGAATTGGTTGAGGTGACCAGGCCACTTGGAATGCTCTCAGATAAACCTGGCTTGAACAGACTGATGATTTCCCCTAAGCCTTCCCCAAACACTGCCGATGGCCTGGTACTCTTAAGTGCCTTAACTGGGGACATTCTGACTCTGTCCCGCTTGTTGCTTTTCTTTCTTTCCTTTTTTTTTTTTTTTTAAGAGAGAAGGACAGTGAGAGAAAGAGAGAAACAACTTTATTGAGTTTTTCACCTGGACTTCTTTGCTCCAACACTTAGTTGTGTACGTGGTGCTGGGGTTCGAACCCGGGTCCTTGCATTTGCCAGGCGAGCGCCGAAACCACTGAGCCACCGCTCCAGCCCTGCTGGTTGCTTTTCTGAGTTTATTCCTGGAACTTTGCATGCTTGCTCTGCTGGCTGCAGAACCTCACTTGCAAGATGGCTTTCTTTTTGTTTCTTTCTGCTATTTCTTTCACTCTGGTTTTCTTCCAGATATTCATATAAAAACAGTTCCTCATTACTATCTCAGTTCCTGCAATGTAAATTACTTTGTTGTCTCTGGTGTGTAGCCATGACCCCTGATATTGATGGCATCTCATCAGGAGGAAACTAGCCAATGGGAAATGGATATAAACATTCATGTGTTAAGACAAAGAATAAATCAGATTGATTTCTTTTCTGGCTTGTAGATCATTTTTGTGGCTTTTAAATCATATCTCCAAAAGGACCACAAAAGATCAGTTTGAGGGCATTATGACCAAATGTCATGTGCTGTATGATAACACCATATATTGAACATTCATCATGTACCAGGACTTATACTGGGAGTTTTATGAGTTATTGTGGCACCATTTTTTTAGTAAGAAAACTGAAACTCAGAAAAGATGAAGACTTGACAAGCAAATATTGAATGTATATTTACCTTCAGTGCACGGATAGACACTGAGTGGAAAATTCAGGTAAGCTGGGAACAGTAGCACACGCCTGTAATCCCAGCAACTCAGGAGGCTCACAAGTTCAAAGCCAGCCTCAGTAATTTAGTGAGGCCTTAAACAATTCAGTGAGACTCTGTCTCAAAATAGAAAATAAAATGGGCTGGGGATGTGGCTCAGTGGTTAAGCACCCCTAGGTGTAATCTCCGGTATTCCACATCCCCCACAAAAAAAAAAAAAAAAAAAAAAAAAAAAAAAAAAAAAAAAAAAAAAAAAAAAAAAAAAAAAAAAA
>PVKS010054008.1:0-10209 GCA_004027875.1 Aplodontia rufa
CCCACCCTTATCCCTCCCTTCCCCTTCCCACAATATCTCTAAAAAAGGATTATGTTGTATAACATTACATCTTATCTGGATTTAACACATGATAATAGACCAACTTTCTCACTGGCCAGGGTCTAGTCCCAACCTCCACAGATGAGTGGAGACAATCGACCATTAGTTCTCAGGGTTAAGCTGATTTTACTCAGCATAATTTCTTCCATAGCCATCCATTTACCTTCAAAGGCTGCAATGTCATTGACTTTTTATTGACGAGAATGATTTTCTACATAAAGAGTAAAAAAAAAAAAAAGTTGTCTTTTACCTTTTCCCTTTGTTCACAAGTTGTTTCAAACCCAGGGTCGTCTTCTGCTCATTTCTTGTGTGAATTTGTCACAAGGTTACAGTAAACTATATTTGTGGTATTATAGGAGTGAAAAACATAGTATGACCATATCTGCAGGGTGTAAAGCATGAAGACATTGTGCAAATTTTGAACGTGGTTGCGCAGTAATTACCATCTCTGGACAGAATTCAAAGAGCGAGCCTGGCAGTGAGGCAAGGGACGTGAAGAAGAAATATCTGCAGATTAAAAAAGTGTGAGGAAATCTCTTGGAAGCTGAATATTAACTTTTTCTTGTAAGAAAGAAATTATGGAAGGGGAATACAAGAAGATAATTGGAGATGTCAGTATGATGACTGAGAATTTAAAGTAATATTGGGAGAAAGACTTACGGATTCAAGTATAATTCAATTACTTATTGGTTCCTTTATTGCCTACAGCAAGGAAGTGGTTGAAAGGAGGACAAAATTGGAAAGGAAACAACCCAATTTCAGAATTGTGAAGGTGCAGGGTAGACCACTTATCTACTCTCTTGGGCAAAATACCATAAACACGGAAGAAACAGAGAATTCTTGCTACTTTCCTAGAAGGACTTGGCAGCTATAGGAATTAATATTACTTCTAGTGATACAATTTCCCACATTAAAAATGAAGTATAATTCAAACATGGTGAAATAAATCTAAAATGTACAATTCAAAGATCTTGGCAAGTGTATATTCTACTAGTTTAAGTCAAACCCTCATCCATGCACACTCGTATCAACATCGATCATTGTCAGTATTCCCCAGGCAACCCTCTCCTCACAGCCAAAGGAAACCATTTTTCTGATTTTTTAATCAAAGTATATTTATGTCTGTGTGTGCGAGCATGACTTTTCTCTTTGCAGAAAGTCTTTGAGATTCATTCATGATGTTTTTGTCTCAGTGGTTCATTCCTTTTCATTGTCAAATATTACATTCATTTAAAATATCTATATTTCCTTTATTCATGGTTCTTGATATTTTTGTCATTGCTATCTTGCTTATATCTTTTAAGTCTGGGGATTTTATTTTTAATCTAATTAATTAATTTTTTTAACAGCCTGGGTTCATATGCATTCCTGTTTAACGTTCTAGGGTGGTGATCATACCCTTGCCTTTCCCAGGTTCTGTGAGCAAACTTCAGGTTGACTCTTGGCCACTTTCCTCCATCTTTTAAGTCAGAAATGGCAGGAAGAGACCAGGCCACCAGGTCTCTGATTTTCTGACTGCATTTGGGGAAGTCTTTCCAATTTAAGGACTCATGTTCTTGGAAAATCCCCACAATTATCAAGGAAAAATCTATCAATCT
This sequence comes from Aplodontia rufa, assembly GCA_004027875.1. NCBI lineage: Eukaryota > Metazoa > Chordata > Mammalia > Rodentia > Aplodontiidae > Aplodontia > Aplodontia rufa. The sequence continues at coordinate 1,659 of PVKS010054008.1, forward strand.
CAAGGTCTCTGATTTTTGTTACATTTTCAAAGTCTCTTCTGCCATGTGAGACAACATTCATGAGGTCCAAGGTTCAGGACAACAGGAGCATCCTGACCACCGTTATTCTTCCTATCTCAGTGACATTACAGACTTCTTATCTGATGACATTTTTTCATGTTGAGAAAAATTTCACCCTAGCTACTAAGAGATTTATTTTTATTTTGAATAAATGTTGAATATTGCTTAATTACATTCCTCCATCTGTTGAAATGATCAAGTATTTTTCCATTCCTTTCTAAATATTACAAAATAAGTTGATTCATTTTTAAATGTAAATCCAACTTTGCTTTCCTGTGATAAATACCTCTTTTTCATGATGTACTGTTAGTTCTTAATTTGATGGAATAACTTTCTAAAATTTAAGTAAATATTTTTGTATATATTCATGAAATTCTTTGTCTAATTTTCACTTCTCTGTCACTGTTTATATTATTTTAATAAGAATTTCACTGACCTGAAAGTTGAATTGTTAAATTTCATTTCACTACATGTATAAAAATGTTTTTTTCATTTAATAGTACATCTTTCTTATGTATTTGATACAATTAGTCAGTATAAATATCTAAGCTTGAAATTTTCTTAATGAGAAAATTTTAAATTAACTATTGCTTTCTTTAGTAGCTATTAATCTTTAAAATATTATTCCTGTATATAGTTTTTGAAATTTCTTTCATGGAATTTGTCCATCTCATCTAGAAATGTGTTATTTAATTTTCAAATATTTGGAAATTTGCATAAAAACTCTACTATATTATTGATTTTTATTTTGATTCAATCATCATAAAAGAATGGACTATATATAAGGAATTCCTACTAAATTTATTGAGATCCATTTTATGAACATTGTACCTTCTGTCTTGATTAATGGTTCTTGTGCTCTTAAAAAATAGTGCTTCAAATGGTGCTGTGTCTATAAATTTTAATTATGAAGGTTTAAGAGAATTTTTCTAATCATCATCCATACTGGGTTTTTCTTATCTTGCTTATGTGTTCTATCAACTATTATCATAAAAACATTAATTTGATTAACTTATATTGTAGATAAGCCTGTTTTGGTTTTAGTTTTATTAGGCATTTTTTTTAAAGAGAGAGGGACAGAGAGAGAGAGGCAGAAAGACAGAATCAATTTTATTTAGTTTTTCATGTGGCTTTCGTTTCTCCAACACTTCATGGTGCAGGGGTTCGAACCCGCATCCTTCTACATGCCAGGAAAGTGCCCTAACCACTGAGCCACTGCTCCAGCCCTCTGTTAGGTTTTGTTGCATTGATCTGAACTGCTATGTTCATTTACTTCTAGATTTGCTCATGGCTTTGATAACTCATCCTTTTTATCATCAGAAATTATTCGTTTTACCACTGGTATAAACTCTTGGTTTGCAGTGGTTTTGGATATAGGTCACACTAGCTTTCTTTTGCTTACTGTTTCCAGAGTTTGCATTATTTACACTTTTAATATCAATCCAATTGTAACATTATATTTATAATGTATCTCTCAAAAGCATATATAGTTGTTTTGTGTCCACTTCGCAAATTATTGACTTTCAATTTACTTATTCAGTTTATATTTAGTATGTATTTTTATTTGGGGACTCAAGTGTACATTTAGCTGGCATTTGTTTCTTTAACTCTCCTCTGTTCCTGCATTTCTGTCATCATTTCTAATATTCTCTTTTATTGCTTCTTTGATTTAACTACATATTTTTTATGTTTGTGTATATGAGTGATTGGTTTAGACATCTCAACACACATCTTGATCTAATCATAGATGAGCATTTGAATAATATTTTACTATTTAACAATTAATGGAAAAATCATAATAGTATATTTCTTGAGGGCATCTCAGGAATCATCAGGACCCCACTCATTGTAGGCTCCATGGTAGAAGAGTGAAATCTTACCTGAAATGTTTTGTTTGGTGACGAGAGCACCGGGGCTTTCTGCTTACACAGTACTGCCTGGGAAGTTGTTTTCTAAGGATTCATCTGGAGGCTCAGCTATGCAGGCACTTAGAGGCCACTGTGGCCATAGTCTAAGGTGACTATGCCACAGTTTCTAATAATTTCATACCATGGCATTGTCCATGTGGTACTGGTCCTATATGCCTGAAGAATACAAGAGTTATAAGTTCATGGAGACTTCCATCCAGACTTCAAAGGAAGGTCTGGGATACTGGACAATGTGTGCCCAGGTAAAAGTCTCTGAGGGCGACCCCTGAGAGAGCATCATGTGAAGCTGAAGCTGCAATGGATATCCCGAGAAGTTAGAAATGCCAAGAATATGTGACATCAGGAAAGATGTAGGCAGCAAGTATAGCCAGCCCAACAGAAAGACCTTGTGGACTACAGGTATCAAGGTCATTGGGGTGTGGTTACCCAAGTCCTTTGGGGTTCACATTTCACCACCTCATGCTCTGGATCCTAGACTTGGAGCTACAGGATATTTTTACCCTGTTGGGTTTCAGTTTTACTTTGGTCCCATCCCTCCTTCGTGTGCCCCATTCCTCCTTTTTGGAATAGTAATGCTTAAACAATAGCATTAAATATCAGATATAGATAGCTTGCTTTAAATTTTTGAAGGGGCTCACAGCTTAGCATTTACCTTGAATCTGGGGGGACACTTTGGACATGGACTTCTGAGCAATGCTGGAGCTAAGACTATTGGAACTCTTGGAGATGGACAACACGTTTCACGTTGTGAGATAGGTATGAGTCTTTGGGAGTCAGGGGTGGGATTTTGTGTTTTGGATATGGAATAATTCCCCAGTTTCATGTGCTCAGAAGTAGGGCTTTTGGGAAGATCACTAGGATTCTGAATTTATCAATGAATTAGCCCACTGATGGCTGAATAGACATCTGGGAGATGGGACCTAATAGAATAAAGTAGGTTACTTCTCAGACCTTCTCATTTGAGCTTTTAAAATACTTTTCACTTGGGGTTGGAGCGTGGCTCGGAGGTTACCGCGCTCGTCCGGCATGTGCGAGTACAGGGGTTCAAACCCCAGCACCCACTTACACAACTAAGGGTCAGAGCAATGAAAGCCATGTGAAAAACTCAATAAAAATTGATTCTTTCTCTCTCTCTCTCTCTCACTGTCCTTATTTCTTTAAAATAAATAAATAAATAAAATGTTTTTCACTTGTCTGTTATCATTGCCCTTTTCTTTACCCATAATATCAATATTTCTGTTAAACCATTAAGCTACCTTATAATGCTTACTTTTAATTGTTTAATCTACTAATTCTGATATCTGTATCTTCCCTTATTCTGAGTTTTAAACTTTTTTAAATTGTCATAAATTGTCTTGTTTTTTATAATCCAATATGCACTTTAGTTTTATGCTCGACACAGTAAATGTTTGCAGATATTTGTATTAATCAGGATTATTCAAAGATATATGACTCATTACACACACTTGGAGACAAGAGAGTTGGCTCATATGATTATGGAAGCCGAGAAATCCAACAATTTAAAATCTGAAAGCATTCCCAGTAAAGCCAGCATTATAATTTACGCCAAGATCACAGATCTCAGAAATAGTGTAAGTTCCAGGTTGTAGTCAGAGAGATGAGATGGTATGTCTCAGCTAAAAAATGTGGTAGAAAAAAAGTAAGTCAGGGGGTAGGTTCCTGCTTCGCCTGCATTTCGCTCTATCCCTGTGCCCATGGTTTCAATGATGCATAACTACATTGTGTGGGGCAATCTGCTTTAATGAGTTCACTGATTAAAATGCTAATATACTGCAGGAACACCTTCACAAACATACCCAGAAACAATGCTCAATTGGGCATCTTCAAGTTGTCATATAAAATGAACCATCTAATGATGTATTGCTGAAAGTTCGGGTTATTCAGCTTGCTTTAGGAGTGTTGTATTTTGTTATTGATCACAGAGTTTGATGCTCTTTCCTCTTATACTTCATATCTCTCAGCCCCAAAAGCTATCCCCTGACTCCCCCAGTTATATGGACTAACAAACTTTAGGACTGTCTTCTTTATGACACTTTGTGAACAGAGCCCTCCAACAGAAGAAGGCTTGTGTTTGTGTGAGGTCACCCAATTTGTTATTTCACACCAACTTCATGTTGGAATTTAGAGTCCACACTTTAAGCTGTGACTCTATCTGAGCAAACTGATTATTTTGTTAACCTTGATGTAACATAGCCCCACATTTCTAGGATTGAATTTTTAAATCCTGTGTATTCTTTTATACTATGGGCATAGTAGACTGGTACAGGGAGCAAATCAATTAAGAGTCTCTTTCTTTTAAGCATGCTTATATGTTCTACGTATGTCCCAGTAGTTTCAGTATGAAAGAATGCGACCACATAACTATTAATCAATATTTTAAAACTAAAACATCAGGAAATAAAATGCCAGGGAATGTATTATAAATATAATGAAACCCAAACTAAGATTCCCTTGTTATTGAGGGTGAGATAAGAAGTATTTAAAGAATGGAGAGTCTTGTAATAGGGTTTATTATGTTAAATGTCAATTATGGACTTTCTGTGTTTGTTATTTAGTTTTAAATGGTAACTTTAGATGTTCAAATATGCAAAGTGAAATGGATTGTTCCAAAATATTATTTGAAATACCAAAATGCTTACCACCACTGCCTTAAGAAAATTATATTTCTCTGTTCACTACATTAAAAATGCTTACACTTTCTTCTTCATCACACTATACCTTTATGTGTCTATAGATTCAATTCAGTTTCCATAGGCATGCTCCAAGGAAGAATGTCAGACTCTCTTGAAAATGAGATTAAACTTACTCACTGGAATAGGAGAACTTCTGAGAAATTTGTATTATTCTGAGGAAAATAGTATTTCAGGAAAGCATTTTATCTTATAGACTCACTAACATATTCATCAGGAAATTTGATATTATATTGATGTCAACATATTAGGCTCATATTTTAGTTTCGATTAAATTATGCAAACTATAATTGTGTCATTGATAGTATGATCAGAATTTGATCTACTCTGCTCTGAGATTACAAAAATAGTTGTGGAGTACTCTATTTTTAAGTTAGCTTAAACTTCATATTCTCACTTGGTTTTGTGAGTCATTTTATTAGAAAATATACATTATTTTTACCATAGCATATTTAAATTTTGAATAAGATATTTTTATAATGAAAATAAGACTAATGACATAAAATTTTATTTAAAAACTTTAGTCTTCCTTTGAACCAAACTTGTTAACCTGTTTCATTTAAATTTTTTGGAGATTCCCTCATAGAAATTAGTTAACATGACACCTCAATCTTCCAAAACCAACTACTCCCTTTTTTAATTGCCAAGAAAATCAAAATAAGAGTGACTCCTACGTTTTTCCTGTATAAAATAGCCTATTGGTCATCCTGCCTCTAATTTCCTTCAATTATTATTGATAAAGTTTATATTTTTATTATTTATGAACATAGATTATAATATCAAAGAGCTTAAAAATTTAATAGGAAGCCATCATTAACACATTTGAAATTATTAGAACAAAACTAGATACTTAAAGTCAAAATTGTCCCAGAAGCTTGAAATGGGTACTAAAGGTCTCACGAAGATTTAATATGAATCACCTTTATTAATCAAAATTAATTTTAGTGATATTACTGAGTATCAGCTGCTAGCCTAGTGCTACTGCATGGACATCTTAATTTTTACAATACCTTTTTCCCCCTCAGTTTTCAAATGATGAAGCAAATTTAAAAAATAATAATTTGGTCTGGGTCAATATAGCAAACATGCTGCTGAGACAGAATTTATCAAGAAATACCATTGAAGAGCCAGTTTTGCTAACCACACTACTTTGAAACAGAGGTAAAAATTGGGTTTGTAGTGTGAGAGAATCAATATTGATTTTATAATATATGCCAGGGGTTAACAAAGTTTTTCTGTAAGGACCCATGCAGTAATAGTAATATTATAGAGTTTTCAAGTCATTATTATTAATATTTTTAAAGAGAGAGGAACGGTAAGAGAGGGAGAAAGATAGAAATAATTTTATTTTGTTTTTTATGTGGCTTTCATTGCTCAGAGACTTCACTGTGTACATGGTGCTGGGGTTTGAACCTGCATACTCACGCCGGCTGGGTAAGCACAGTAGCTGCTGAGCCACTGCTCCAGGCCAAGTCATACATTATTTATAGCAACAACTCAACCCTGCTGTATCATTAAAGCAGACTTAGACTATAGAAAACTAGGGTGTGTGTTTCCAGTAAACCTTATCTACCAAAGAGTCAGTGGTCCAAATTTAGCAGGTGGTGATCCATACATTGCCAATCCTTAATAATGGAAGTCACTGGTTATTGTCATATTCTTTTGATGGTATCAGAAAACACACCAAAATTTTCAAATAAAAAAAAATAGCAGAATTTTTATACCCACATCATAGAAATCATAATACAACAAAGTTAATCATGTGACACGAATGCATGGAACACTCAATGATATGCAGTGTACCTGTGAAACAAATGCATAACGAACTTGATAAATATTTGAAAGAATAGCATTGAGGATCACTTGGGAATGTTTTCCTTGCCTCTTGACACTATTCCCTCACTCAGTCAACATTTAACTATCTTATGGACATGACCACAGCCAGATGTCATGATTAGCTACTGCTAATCAAGTTGTTTTGAAAGTCTCTCAAGATCTTCAAACTTTCAGCTTAGCTTCCTGACTTAAAGAATATTGTTACCTAACTCCGTTGAGAAAGGCAAGAAGTCAGGGCTGCATTCTCAGATGAATGCAGCGTTATTCTTTGTATCCAAAGTGGTCAAGTTGAATTTGGCACTGCAAATAGCAACATAGTTACCTGATTTGGGTTTCAAAGTTATAAATCCTTTCATAATAGGATTTTTTGCTAATAACTAAGAATTCAGGAAATGGTTCTTTTTTAATGAGACAAATATTCTTATGAGTGCTGTCTGGTATTCTGTTAGGATTATTGAGTTCTATTGGGAATGTAATTTATTTGCAAATTTAGAATGGCAAATGTGCATCTTGTGAAAAAAAGTCCTATTGCATGACTTTACTAATGTGGCTGTAGGGTTAAAGGAGTCTTGTAATTTATTAGCAATATTGATGCCCAGGGTAGTTGAGATAATGGGATACAACATAATGTTGCTTCAGGAACATACTTGCTGATGGTGGTGTTTATGAATCTATTGTACGCTCCAGTCAGCTGTGGCCAAGAATGAAGAAAAGATGAAAAATACCTATTATATTTCCAGGGATGTCATAACAAACTACTCAAAGTTAGAAATGTATTGTCTTGGAGTTCTGGAAGCTAGAAGTTACAGATTAAAGTCTTCAGGACTGCTTCTTTCTGAGCACTGAGGGAGAACCTTTGACCTGAACCTACCTTCTGGTGCTTTATTGGAAGACTTGGAGTTCCTGGTCTGATGTAAGCATCCTGCCAATCTGCCTTAATCTTCACATTGTGATCTCCTTGTATTTATGCCTGTGTCCAAAGTTTACCTTTTAAGATAAGGATATCCATCCTATAAGATCAGGAGTCACCCTGTTCCAGGATGACCCCATATTATAACCAATTGCATCTATAATGATTCTGTTTCCAAATAAGATCACATTCTAAGGTACTGGGGATTAGGACTTTAATGTATGACATTTGAAGGGGCACAATGTAACAATATCCGTAAAGGGTTTTCAAGCCAATAACGCTGATTCAGTTTTGATTTATCTTTTGCTACTGTGTAAATAATGGGTGTATGCATATTCATAGTTCTCCAATTTTTATTATGCTAATGCTGAATATAACAGTATAGAAATATTTCAATATCTCTTTAATGTGAAATACTGAAAACAACTAATAGTCAACCCAGGATATCTGAATGTTTTTAAACATGTCTCATTCTTTTTCATATTATAGTACCACAGATAAAAGCAAAAATCAAAGTCTATGATTTGATCACAGTTCTTTAATTACTTTCTGGAGAAAACCAGGTTATACACATAGTTTTGGTACTTTTTACCCATAAAATTTAATGAAACTTATTATTCTCCCTATGGTATTTATGTACTATGATGTTTTAAAGCATTCTCATAAGTCTAAACTTTAACTTATATTTCTAGTCCTTTAAAAAGACTTCCGTATAAAATATGCTAAATTTTTCCTATTGTTTCAATACTGATAACTCTATGTTTGTCTAGAAACATTCAGTAAAGCATTTTATAAAACAACATTATGAATTTTGGTTTTTAAATTATTTTTGGGTACCATTAAACTCAAACTGATTATCTCACATTGTAATTGTTACATGCTACATATATTAAATTTTTATTTTTGGGACTCTTCAAGATGGCGTTCTGAAGACAAAAGGCTTCCATTGCACCCCCGTGACTGATCAGGATATCTCCGGCTTCTCATCAGTTTTTTAAGGTGCGTTTTGGGAAAAGGCATTATGAATCACCAGTTCTGATCTCAGCATTGGTTTTGGGGAATAGAAACCTACCAGCGAGCGAACAGGGATTCTTTGTCCCGCGCAC
>PVKS010054009.1:0-10209 GCA_004027875.1 Aplodontia rufa
GTTTCAGAAACAAAAGAAAACGTTTATAAACTGGGCTGCACCCAAATCAGGAGACTTGTGCTTCTTCAACTTTTTGTGCTTCAAAAGACACTATCAGGGCTGGAGCGGTGGCTCAGAAGTTGTGGTGCTTGCCTCACATGCACAAGTATGTGAGTTCGAACCCAGCATCACGTACACAATGAAGTGTTGGAGCAATGAAGGCCACATGGAAAACTACATATAAAATTGATTCTCTCTCTCTCTCTCTCTCTCTCTCTATCCCTCTCTCTTTTAAAAAAAGACACTATCAAAGTAAAACTCACAGAATGAGGGAAATATTTGCAAAACATTTCCTTAATTAGGGACTTATATCCAGAAAATATAATGAACTCTTACAACTGAACCAAAACTACAGATAATTCAGCTTAAGAATAGCAATGAGTCAGGTATGGTGGCACACACCTTTAATCCCAGTGACTCAGGAGGCTGAGGCAGGAGGATCATAAGTTCAAAGCCAGCCTCATCAACTTAGCAAAGCCCTGTCTCAAAAGAAAATATAAAAAAGGGCTGGGGATGTGGCTCAGTGGTTAAGTGCCCCTGGGTTCAATCCATGGTACCAAAAAAAAAAAAAAATAACCCAAATAAACAAACAAACAAAAAAGAGAGGAAAGAATAGGTGAAGAATCTGAATAGATAATTTTCTGGAGAAGACATATAGATGACCAATGAGCACACGAAATGACATCCAATGTCATTGGTCATCAGGGAAACACAAACACAAACCACAAAGATATTCCACTTCATACTCCTAGATGGCTAGAGTCTGAAAGACAGACCACAAGTGCTGGTGAGGACTTGGGGAAGCTGTAAAATTCCATCATGGTGGGTGGGTACTTAGAACAGTGCACTTGGTTTGGAAAACAGTCTGGAAGTCTCAGAATGTGCAACGTAGATGCCATAGTACCTAGGCTCTGCACCCCCAGTATGCACTCACAGGGAATGAAAGAGGTCTACACAAACACTGGCACACAAATGTTCACAAAAGTATTACTCAAATATCCAAAACACTAAATGATCCAAATGCCCATCAACCAACAAGTGGGTAAGCAAAAATGACGCATCTATACACAGAACACATGCCACAGCATGTGTGACCTTGGGACAGCCTGACACAGAAGGCTACACATCGTCTGAGTCCATTTCTATACACTGTCTAGAGCAGCAAGTCTACAGAGACAGAGGGACAAGCAGGGGAGGTGGGGCTACTGCTATCAGGTGCGGACCTTCTCCTAAGGCTGATGTGAGACTTCTACAGTGAACCGTGGTGATGGTCGTACAGCTCGTGTCTATTCTAAGAACCATGAACAGGCACACATGTGAAATGTGTGCATGTGGTGCAAATCACACAGCACTAATGCTGCCCAGAGAGAGAGAGAGAGAAAGAGGATGGCACCATGCCCTGTCCTCATGAGGCTGTCCCACATGCTGGCTGTCTACCAGGCACTGAGACCACTCATTCTCAGAAGAGCAAACAAAAAGAACCAGGTTGAAACAAGCTGTCCAGGGTCTGTCAGTGGCACAGTCAAGGTGAGAAACATGCCCATCTGAGTCCAGAGTGCACTCTTCCTAGGGTCAATGGCTTTGGGTAGCACGTCCTGGGGACAGGCCTGGGGAGGACGAGTGGGCACCCTCAGTCCACCCAGCCCTGCTCTTAGCTTTGCAAAGCACTTCCACATTCTGATTTCCCTTGATCCTTATGAGAATGTCATGGTGTCTTGAATGACCAGGAGAAAAAGAAGCTCAGGAGGGTCCCAGGGCTCACCCAGTTGCTGGCATAGCAAGAAGAGACAGGAGCACCTCCAGCATAAGTGCCCATGTGCTATGCCTCTCAGAGCCCTGGACAGGTAACAGGCAGGTGACATTTTTCAGTGGCCCAAGGACAGGAAGATGCCATGAAGGGAAGCAGGAGGCTGCAGCCCAGGGTGGTAAGGAAGCTGACCTGCCTGCCTACCACCCACTGCTCTTCCCTGTGCCCTTTTAGTTCAGGAAGTCATTTCCTGACCCTGGAGAGGCCTCATGGTCTCAGCCTCACCACCCTGGGGCCTGGGAAGCAATGACCCACACAGGCACAGGAATGACGGTGCCCACTGCCTCCAGGTGAGGATGCAGGCTCTAGTCCAGGGGTGGCCTGGCTCTGTGTCACCAGGGACAAGCGACACTCTTTGCCCCACTTCCACTTATAAAATAAGGGCTCCACGTCTACAGATTCAACAAGCACGGCAGAAATGCTTTTTGAAAACTGCACCTCAACCAAAGAGGTAGAGTCTCCTTCTCAGCATTGTTGTCTATACTGTGCAGTATGACTGACAACTCTCTGCAGAACATCTGCACAGTGCATGAGACACTGCTAGTCTCCTGGAGGTGACTTCAGGTCTACAGGGGGATGCACAGGCCCTATGCAAACATGCAGCACTTTCTAAAAGGCTATGAACACCCATGGGTGTCCTAGAGCCACACCCCCAGGGCCCGAGAGAGAATTAAACAAGTCAACATAACAAATGCACAGAAAGTGACTGGAAATGTCAGTTCTTGTTTGAGAAATAAAGAGACGCCACACAACTGTGCAGCACTTTCCCCTTGGGAGTTCAAACTCATGTGGAGCCTCACCTGCTGCTCACAGGAGTCCTGAGACAGATGAAAACACCCTAACCCTTGGCTGAAGGGCCCACTTCATGCCCACCTGACTGGCACAGGGCAGAATGGGGCCAGAATCAAAAGTCCAGAGTCCACCTCGCACGGTGCCAGTCCAAGAGAGGGGACACAGTGTGCCATCGGGTTGTCTGCTCCTAGGGCAGGCAGCTGGCTGAAACCCAGAGTAAAGGCCACACTCCTGGGAGAGGGTACAGCCTGGGCAGCAGCTGGCCCCTGACCTTGAGTCACCCTGCTGGAGCACACAGGACACTCTCTCCCTCCACAGCAAGAGCCCAGGGTGCCTGATGCCTTCAGTAAGGCTGTGGTATGGTAGATACGGGACATCTCCTGCGTGGTCTGACATATCATGGCTACGATGCCGCCTTCCTTCTCCTCAAATTCCCAGCCAAAGTTTGCTGGAAGCCCAGCCATGAATGTTTTAAAGCCCATTTGCACAGGGCGCCTCCTTACCTGTGAGGTTCCCGCCAGCCCCTGTTGGCATCACCACATCCACCATGGGCAGGGGACATGTGTACAAGGAGGGTGCACAGTGGAAGTAAGCAAAGAAGTAGTGAGCCATCTGCACCAGGACCTGAGACCAGTTGAGGGAATTCAGGCTCAGCATGAGACACTGCTTTTGTGCTTCTGCACAAAAGCCACATCGGTGAAGATGGTCTTGATGGGTGCGTCCAGCTCTGTGCTGTTCTGCAGGGAGAGGAGAGGCTGCACTCAAAGGCAGTGAGAGGCCCCCATCAGGTCACCTCATGAGGCCTCTTGACTTCCAAGAGGCTTGGAATCTGGGATGCTCAGGATAGAAACCCTGTCTCATGTTCCCATGTCCCTGCAAATCTGCCCTCACTTGAGAGAACAGACCCACCCCAGCACTGTTCCCAGTGCTTCCACTGCTACATGAAACAAGGTTCACAAGGCAAACCTTCTGCGATGTTGGGGAGGCTCTCCCTCCTGCTGCACACCTGCTCCTCACTCTTCCACCAGGTGGTAGGAATGTTCCCCATAGGCAAGGAGAGCCTGGCCCTCGGCTCCACAGCCCCCCGTGCTGGGGACCATCCTAGCTAGCTCATAGGGCAGGTGTTCTGGTGTCTGCTCCCATGAGTGGCAAAACTGCTCCTCCCTGCAGATGGGTGGGTAAGGAGCTGAATTATGGGTAGGTTTGTCGATTAACTGCTCATTAGTTCAGCGCACTTCCCATCTCACTGAAATGGCAGCTCACTGACAGGGATTCTCAGCTGACACTTGGGTCCATTTTGTCTCTGGACCCATGCTTGGAGGGAGGGGGAAATGTAATGGGAAAAACAGGCATCAAGGTTGGTAACCACTCTTCCCATTGAGGTGGGGGCTGGCTCCAGGCCCACCTGGGAACCCAAATGGTGTGGCCAATCACAGTGGTCCTGGTCTTTTGCCAGGACCACACCAGTGTGACCTGGCCTTCTGTGGGGTCGGGGCTGGATCCCAGATGGGCACAGAAGCACAAGGGACATCTGCTGAGGCTCTGGGAGGAATTTGCTGCCTTTGAGAGAGACATGGTCACCTCAGTCACTGTCAGATGACCACAGCAGCCTCAGGGCTGGGAAGGCAGAGCACAGAATGGAAAGTGCTTGGGCTGATGAAGGTACTGAGCTACCAAATCAACCAAGGGAGAGCCCGGCCCAGTTACACAAGCAGGACATGATTCTTGTTCAAGCTGATCTGGGCTGGATTCTCTGTTAATTCAGACAGAAGCATCCCCAGAGAAATAATTGATAACTATTGAGTGCTTACTGATTATTCTGTGCTTAGGATCCACACAATGTGTCTCTGAACCCAGTCAGTGTCTACCCATCCCCTCCCCTCAGCTGACCAGTCTCTGGGAAAACACACATTGCTTCCAGAAGGAGCACAGCCTCCTGGAAGCCAGGAAGGAGGGAAGGAAGGATGCCAACAGGATGCTCATCAACAAAACTAGCTTATCCAAAGTCTCCTGGCTCATTTCCCCAAAGCTCAGGATATGTGCTAACAGAAACACACCATCAGCTCTAGCAATTGCACAGTGACAGGCTATGGAGCCCTCATCCATGTGGCTGCTGCTACTCGCCTTCACCCCATCCAGCAGCCCACGAGTCAGGGATGAGCTCCTACTTAGTCCCAAGCTGAAAGCCTTCCAGGGACAGGCAAGGAAGGTGTAGGTGGCAGGACAGAAGCACAGACGTGGTCCTCTGCTTTGGTGTCAGGGAAAGGCAGTCCTAAACCCACAGCTCACAAGGTGGGGGCCTGGAGTACATCTAGGACACTCAGAACCTGGACCTGGGGTATTAAGGTCTTGAAGTGACTACAGGAAAATGGAGACAACTATGAGCAACTCCCAAGGCTCCCGCATTAGCTAAACTGAGGATTTTATACTGGAATGTGGCAGGGCTTTCTAGTAGAGTTGGGGGTTTTCTGTTCTCTCTGGAACAGAGACAGGACATGCTGCTACCCCCTGGTGAGTCTGTTTCTACTGCTTTTGCTCCTCGACAAAGCTGGTGTTGTGTAAGGACAGCCTGGATGGCTCATACCAGGAGCCAGGCCCCAGAAGGAGCAATGCACCTGACCTGGCTGACTGGTAAAGTGAATGAGCCAGGACCCTGCTTCTAAATCTCCTGCTCCCACCTAGGGGTGCCCTGAAGATGAGCTGGGCGTGAGAAGTAAAAGGCCAGTGTATGGCTCACCCCAGTCTCTGTGATCCTTGGAGGCACTTAGAGAAGATGGCTTTCTCCTTTCTCCCACTGCAAAGGTGCTACAGTTCTCAGGACATGGCTTCCTTGTATGAAGCTGTCAGTGGCTGATGGAACCAGTGAGCACCTGGTTATCTTACGTAGGTGGACCTCCTGACCCCATGCATGGCTTAGTTTCCTCTGTACCGTCAGGGAGGGCAGGAGCTGCCAACATGCGGCAGCACATCCCCTTAATTACTTAACACAGTTGTGCCCTCTACACTTGTCACGGGGCTCAGGTGACACCACTACATGGCCATCTACGCAGGATGCAGCCCACTGAGCCAGCACAGAAGTTCTTTGGGGGCTTTAAACCTGCCCTTCCTACATGGTGCTATTCCTGGTGTTTAATGTGCCTGTCACTCCATTAGTTTAGGTGACTGGGTAGCCAGGAGCCTGCCCAGAGATGAGCCAATGCATCGCTACCAACCTCAAAACATGCCCGTGAAGGCAGGGAGGGGGAGAGAGAAGAGAAGGACAATGGCTGATCATCTGAGCGGTCTGTCCCCACAAGTCCAGGCAGAGTCCTGTTGCCCCAGCCTCTGCCTGAGCACCCACCTCCACAAGTGGACATTCTCCTGCATAACCGTCATCATCTGGAGCTCCTGAATCCTCCAGCAGTGGCCTTTGGGCAGCAAAACCATGATGTCCATGTTCTTTGCCACTTGAACACTCTTAATGGCTGCACTCCCTGTGTCCCCAGAAGTTCCTGGATGTCAAGAAGGGCGACCACTCCCTTTAGGACAGGGGAATGGAAAGAAGTGGTCCTGGAAGCCAAATGCAGCAATACCTGCTTTCAGCCCCTTGCAGGATGGGAAGTCAGCACTCAGCCCAGGGTGCTGGGCCTGTGGAGGTAACTCAGGTCCTCAGACAGCTCAGAGGTACACATCGTGAGTGTTCTGCGTGTTTAAAAATACTGTTCTGGAGAGAGAAAGATGGTGACCTGGAGAGTGATAGCATTTCCTGAGGCTACGGGTCTGCTTGGGAAAAATCCACTGCATCAGCAATTTTCCAAGGTGCATCCAGGAGAAACTATATTTGATTGTCTACTACTAGTTTGTGAAGCTTTTTTATAAGGAGCTGAGTCTTAGGAGTTTCACGAGAAGGAAAAAAATTTAAAAAAAGAAGTCGGGGATCTTCCTCTCCCACCAGGGTCACAGAAGGCTGCCACTGTGGACAGCCTGCCAGAAAGAGTTCTGTCTGCCCCTCCAGGATTACTGTGTACAGCTTCTTGCTTGGTGTTTGCAGAGCATTCCTACAAGATTGGAAACAGGAAGTTTTTGTCTGTTCTACCAAGAATGGGAACTGTACCCTTCCATCCCGCAGCTTGCTGGACACATTCCTGACCAACTCCAGGGGCGGGAATACAAGCAGCAGTCACTGATCCAGCGGGTCTGACCAGAAACATAGATATCATCGCTAAACCCATCCTGTCTGAAACTAATCAGACCCCCGCCAAGCTCATACTCTGTGAGGGGTGATAGCTGCCCTCGAAGATGGCCCTCTGTAGTACCCGGTCACTCGCCACCATTATGAGTGATAGGACTACATTTCCCATCAGCTGCAAAGGCGGGGCTACAGTGGGTCTGTTGGAATGAGGGGGATTTTAACCTGTTCAGCCAGGAACACTGATGGCTTCCTTTTTGTTCCATGCGCTCACTGATCGCAATCCCGCACTGGCTGCAGGGGCGGGGCAGCAAGCCGTAGTAACCGATCCAGTGGGTCTGAGCAGAAACATAGGTTACATGGCTAATCCCATCCTGTCTGTAAAACTAATCAGACCCCCGCCAACCTCGCACTCTGTGAAGGGAGAGAGCTGTGCTCGGAGACAGCCCCCCCGGGGTGCCTGGTCGCTCACCTCCATTATGAGCAACAGGACTACATTTCCCATCATCTGCATAGGTGGGGCTAAGAAGCGTCTGTTGGAAGAAGGAGAAAGTTCCCTCTCCGGCTAGGAACGGTGGCAACTCCATTACATTCTGCATTCACTGGTCACAATCCCCCATCAGCTATAGAAGTAGCCACGACTGCGGATGCCAGCAGAGCCACAGATACTGTTGCTGAACCAGTCCCTATCCTAAGTAAAACACTCATCTCCCAAGCCCACACATTGTGGGGAGCAATTCTTGTACCGGGAGACAGCCTGCAGGGGGCCACAGACTGAGAGACAATCAAATTGAGATCCCAGAGACACTCTCATTGTCTATAGATACAAGATTTCATTAAGAAATTTTATTTGTTATTTTTATTTTCTTTTACTTTTTTAGCTTTTATTTTTTTATTTTTTAATTCATTATCTCTTTTTAATTTTTATTCTTACTTTATCTTATTTTTTATCTCAGCATATTTTATTTTTTATTTTTTTATTATACAGACTTTTTTTCTTTTTTTTTCTTCTTTTCCTTTCTTCCTCTCTTTCCCATTTCTAGCTTTATGGTTAATACTAAAGTTAATTTTGGTGGATGTAAATATTTATTTGTGTATATATATTGGTGATTGACTACTACTTTTTCTAGGTCTTCTTAGCCTCTACTGTTACCCCTAAAACATTAGATCCCAACTAGGAAAACGTTCCATGATAGCGTGATAGACTCTACCCTTGAAGAGTGAAGACAACAACACCCCATACTAATCTCTTCCTTCCCTGTGCTCCGATAATCCCTAAATATAAGCATTTAACCCTCACCCTCACCCAAAGACTTTACCCTTCCTGAATCCCAATCCTATATTTTCCTTGACCTACTCCTCCCCAATCTCTTGTCCTTCTTTACTCAAAGGCAAGAGTGATTTCTTACCTCCCCAACCAACCTCCTTGAATTACTAGTCATAACTTCCCCCCATTTTCGGAGAGACCCTGATACCTGAAGAAATAGACACGCAGCAAAATGGGCATTGGCTTGCTCTCATAATTCACTGAGAGTTCTCTCCCAAAGTAAGCCATTACAATGAAACAAAGAAATAAGAAACTCCAATTACTCAACCAAGAGCAATTTTCTCAAAGTACAAATCATGCTCATGGACCCAGAAAATGAGGAAAAGGGGAAATATTTCACTTCCTCAACCCCAAAGCTCTCCACCAAAGGGCCCCAAGGCTGGAGCCCTAGATGAAAATCAAAGGCATTGTGTCAGTGTTATGATTAGTAATGCGATCAAAGAGTTGAAAGAGGAAATAAGGAATGAGTTCAGACAGCAATTTCAAGAGATAAGGGACAACTTCTACAGGGAAATAAGGGAGCAGTTCCACGAAATGATAGATCAGCTTTACAATGATATAGAAATTCTGAAAAGAGATGTAGCAGAGCTATCAGGATTGAAAAACATGGTTAATCAAATCAAATCCTCTCTGGAAGAAACCAACACCAGAGCTTGCTCTACTGAAAACAGAATATCAGCTCTTGAAGAACGAGTACTGGATAATGAAGATAGGCTAAACAATGTAGAAATCCAAGAAGATAAATGGGATAAACAGCTTATAATACATAATCAGAACTTCCAAGTAATATTTGATGAGATGAGAGGCATAATAATTTGAGAATCATTGGCCTGGAGAAAACTCTGAACAGCATACAAGAGACTTAAAGAACCTTTTAAGTGAAATCATAAGTAAGAACTTCCCACATTTTTTTATCGATCCAGATTATCAAATACAAGATGCTTATAGAACTCCAAATATACCTAATCAATTGAGAAGCTCGCCAAGACAGATCATATAAAAAATGAATAACAGAAATCAAGGAGAGAATTCTAAAAGCTGCTAGAGAAAAGCCCCAAATCACATTCAGAGGCAAACCAATTCGGATCACTATGGATTTTTCAGAGCAAACAATGAAGGCCAAGTGTTACAAAATAACAACTTCAACCCAAAGATACTATATCTGGCAAAAATCAGCTTCAAATACGAAGTGGAAATTAAATACTTTAATGACAAAGTCAAGCTAGCAAGATACATGAACACAAATCTGGCTCAACATAGCATTCTCAAAGATGTACTCCATTCTGAAGATAATGTCAACTATATGCTAAATCCTTAAACTAGGGAGAGTCAATTATCACTCTGTACAAAAACAGACCTTCAAGATGACTCAAAACTCTGTAATCAATACAAAGTCTGTGAACCAGCCTCCCATATCTATTCTATCCTTGAATGTGAATGATCTCAATGCCACAATTAAAGGACACAGACTGACCCACTGGATCAAAAAATGAAATCCAACCATATGTTGCCTGCAAGAGACACATTTGACACTCAAAAATAGACACAGGCTGAAAGTGAAAGGATGGCAAAATGTATACCAGGCCTGTGGCCTAAAAAACAAGCTGATGTAGCAATTCTAATTTCGGACGAAATTAATTTCCAACTAAAACTAGTCATAAAGGACAAAGAGGGACACTTTATCATACTAAAAGGGACAGTTCATCAAGAAGATATAATGATAATCAACATTTATGCCCCCAATTACAACCCCCCAAACATATGGAAAAAGTCCTTAAAGACATTAATCCCCTCATCAATCTCAACACAATAGTCCTGGGGGACTTCAACACACCATTATCAACTCTAGACAGATCATCAAAACAAAAAATCAATAAAGATTTCTCCAATCTGAACTACTCTATTAATCAATCGGGCTTAACAGATATTTATAGAATATTACACCCTAAGACAGCTGAATTTACCTTCTTCTCAGTGGTGCATGGATACTTCTCTAAAATAGACCACATCTTTGTTCACAGGGATAATCTGAGAAACTATAAAAAAGTGGATATAATCCCATGTATTCTCTCAGAT
>PVKS010054010.1:0-10215 GCA_004027875.1 Aplodontia rufa
TTTTTTTTTTCCTTCTGTTTTGGGTCTATATTTGGGTTACTGGATAAATAGACTCAACTTCCATGTACTTCATATGAGTTTGTGCACGCGTGTGTGTTTATGTATCTCAGATATAGCTAAAGTCGCTACACCAATTCATATTTAGATAAGAACAGTTTATACTAGCTCTATGAGTTTTGGAGAGTTCAATATCTCCCACGGCAGCCACCATCAAATTCTGTATGAATGTTCATTCAGGGTGGGATGATATTTTCATGGTCATCCCTGGCTCTGAATTCTACCTTTTGTCCAGCTAGTTCAGTTTAGTGATTGTCTTGACCACTGTTCTCTAAAATATCTCTTTGCCATTGTTTTACCTCAGGCTCCATCTTCCTATCACATTCCTCAGTTTTCCACAGTCCCTTTCAGATGGCCCCCAGGGCTCCACAGTCTTCTCATTTTGTTATGCAGATTAATCTCATTATGTACAGCCTTATTTACAGTTTTCTCTCTGACTCCTGTGTGAATTTCCTAACCCACCAGGGTGCTCTAACTGAAAAAAAAAAGGACCTCCTCTCCTTAAGTTGAACCATCTTCTTAAGAAGGGAATTTTAAATTTAATTTTTTCCTTTATGGATGTACAGGTGAATGATTGGATACATGGATGGCAGATGGTGTTATTTAATACTATAATATTGGATCAAATATTTTGTGTGAAGAAAAATACTAAATATGGAAAACTTATATTTGGACTATTACAGTTGATTTTTATGTTTTATAGATCATTTATTTTTTATCTTCCCATAGCCAAAAAACATCCAATATACTATTTCTGCTATTACTCATAGACAGCAGTTTATCAATTTCCTGTTTGGTTTTTTAAAATATACTAATTTTTTTAAACTAAGGATAGGGTGAAAGATAGTCAAGTTTATAAAATAGACTCACTATGGTCAGAATAACACAGATCTGGGGAAAGTCTAGTTATGAAGAGGGGAGAGGCGGAGGAGGTAGAAGGGGAGGATGGTATATTTTGTTCCCCTGAGAATAATACTCATACAGAAATTTAAAACCATAAAATTACAAAAGTTATTATATATTATTACATATGTATATATACACTAATATCTGTAATGGGGAGAAAGCAGTAGAGGTACGAAACTCAGGAGTGGACAAGGCGTGGGGAATCCTGGGTAAGGATTGAATTAAAGTTACATTGTCCTTAGTGTGAATGGATGAATGTGTAACAACAAATCCCTTCACTATGTAAGACTATGTTGCACTGATAAAAAAAATTAAAATATGCTAATAATGATTTTCTTACAAAAGGAGTCAGAAATATTATTTCATATGACAGTCGATTAAACTATGTAAATAGAAACAATATTTTAAGCAACACAAGGTAAAAATGTTAGGTCTGAGCTCAAAGGAGCTCCAATGTATCCATTCAAACTTAAGATAATAGGGAAGTATTTCTACTGCAGAAATGTTCCCAGACCTCTAATATTAGAAAAATCAGTTCTTCCATTCACCTCATCTGTTTGATATAAAAATGATTCATCATCATTCATGATTATTAGTGTTCAGTCATATATCAACTCTTAATTATCTGGAAAGGGCACTGAAAAGAATGCAAACTAGGAATATGTTTCTTTTTTTTTCTGAAAGTTTTTTAAATTATAGAAATTTTATGTACGAACATGATCTTTTAAATCCTATTTTTTAATGATTTCAAAGTATACTATAGATTAACCTCTTGTTTCTAATTTACCAAATACCTTAATACCTGCATCTGAAAATGATACAAATATGGTTAAATAATTAGACAAAATAGAGTACGATATGAGAACATTAATGTTTAACTCAGATTATCCGAACACTGCACTAGCCTAACCCTAATTTTCTTTGAAGTTCTACTTAGAGCATAGAATTGGAAGGAAAGTTACTAACAATATTATTTATACTCTGTCTTAGAATCAGTAGGAAATATTTGACCAGAAAAGATAGCTCTCGAGTAAAACTAGTTTAAAAGGAACCCAAAACTGTCGTCTTGTGAAAGTTCACATTTATGAAGAGGAACAGAGCTGTCACTGCACTGAACACTTTGGATGTGTTAGGTCATTAACAGGGTCCCCAGCGGGCTGGAATCCTCTGCTCACGGATTCTTTGGAGGAAAATTTACTACCAGGAGTTGCAGATGCAATGGCAAATCAGGCACCAAGCTGCATTTTAAGGAGTTTTTAGTGGAAAGGGAGAGATGCTTGTGCTGAGAACAACAGTGGAACAACAGGGTGCTCCTGAATTGTGACTGTACAAGAAGGAGTTGACATTTGGGCTGGCCAGTGAGATATGTAACAGACTAGAGAGACACAGAGAACTTGGCTAAGGAAAAAAAATGAACGAATGCCCAGAAGTTCAAAGTTTGTGTCCAAGTGGAGCAAGTGCAGCCTTACAGTCTATTACAAGCACTGCCGTCATCCAAGAATCTCGACAATCATATTCTCCCTTTAATTTGCATCAAACTTACTTGGTGGAATAACCTGACCTGAGTTGACAGGAGGTTTAAGATAATTTTTATTTATCCCATTTATGAAAGTATGTGTGGATTTTGTTGCAGAAATATCAATGTGTTTGATTGTAGGTACAGCTCCACATTCAGGGATTTTATATTCTATACGCAAATTTAACTACTTTTAAAAATATCACCCTGCCCCCCAAAAAATGTGAATTAAGAAACACGCCTAGCCCCAACTGTTTCAGATATAGGATTGTGGTTGTGAAGTAATTGTGAGTAGTAATTATGAGCACATTTTAGAATCCACTGCCAGAAAAATAGATGAAGATTGTGTCGGCTGTTTTTTTTTTATGTTTTTGCTTTTCCGACACTTAGTTGTGTATGTAGTGCTGGGGTTTAAACCCAGGTCCTTGTGCATGCCAGGCAAGTGCTCTCACTGCTTAGCTACCACTCCAGCCTGGAACGGATTTTGAATATCAAGTTATAGGTGTTGGAAATTTGACTTTAGACTGGGAAGAAACATTATCAGTTTTTGAAGAACAGAGTGGACTATTCAACAATATTTTATCAAAATTGGTTGGTATTCCTAGTGCACATGCTTTTAAAATTCCTTCCCCAAACAATTATGAAAACTGTGGTATTTTCATTGAGTAAGATAACGATGTCAAATGAAATGCCTTTTGAACGTAGATATTTACATTCATCATTTGTTTCCTGTGAAGGTGTATGGAGGCAGGGGAAATAGGGTTAGAGAAAGCAATTTCAGAGTTTTTGCAGCTTGCTAAGAGTCATAGGATATAAATGTGGTTAGAGTTTGTTGTCCCCAAATGACTTTGCTTTGAAAATGCAAGAATTGCTTTCCAGAAAGAAAAAAAAAAAAAAAACAAGCAAAATGTATAAGAAATGGGAATTTACTTCATTTTGGTTCACATGGCCTTACTAAAGATACTTAACAGCAAAACTAAGATAATTTAATTCTGATTAGGTTAAGAAAATTGAGAAAATAAAGATGTTGTTTTTCTCTGTGGTGGGTGGGTGTTACTCAGAGTAATTCTTTAAAGTCTGAGTTTAGAAACAGGTGACAAAATTTTGGCAAATAGAAATTTCACTCTAGAAATGGACCCATTTCACTTTTTCATCCTTAGACTATCTGCATGCTGGTTTCTTACTTTTCCCAAGCTGTTATTAATTGGTGCTGGGATCACAGAAATAAAAGTGAATTTTATTTTATATTTTTTAAAAACAGCACTTGAGGGTCTAAAAGCAGAGGTAGGCATGTATAAGCTGTGAATTGGTACATTTTTGAAAAGTACTTAGCAGTCACTTTAGTAACATTACTAAATCTATTTCCTAGAAGATTCCAATCCCCACGTACTCTGCAGGGAATTAGAAAGTTCCATCCAATCCCCTTATGGGTTTTCTGAAAAATTTTTCATTTGACTTCAGAAAAACTGAAAATAATAATAGTATATTTTATAAGCATTTTATGGCTCTCACTAGAGTCCAAGGATGAAGCACTTACATTAGGCCAGGAAAGAAGTACTTTTCATGAATTGAACTCAATGGTTGTATTCTGAATATCTGGCATTCTTGTGTGTGTGTGTGTGTGTGTGTGTGCGTGCGCATGTGCGTGTGCTTGGGGACTGAACCTTAAGCATGCTAGGCAGGTGCTCTAACTTATATCCCCAGCTCAGCATTCTTAAATTCTTATAGAAGTGAAAAAATATGGTGGGATTGTTTAAACATTGATTTCTGATTTTAAAATATTCAATATTGATAATAGAAAATTTAACAATAAAAAACGGAGGGTTAAGAATTGATCATATTGATACCTCTGAAGTTTTGTAAGCTTCCAAGGTACTTCATGTTTTACAGATATCATCTCAGGAAAGGACCCTGTGATGTAGTACTGTTCACATTTTATACAAGTAGAAACAGATGCCTAGAAAGGTTAATTGACATAAACTGAAATGACATAATGCAAGCTGTTTTTTTCACCCTCTATGCTGATGTTGTGATGGTTTAACCTATTAAGACTAATAAAATGGCAAAGGAGTGATCTTGCTACACACTAATCCAAAAAGTAGGCTTAATGTTGACTGTGTAGGTAAGATCTTAAATTAACAAAAACAAAAACACTCTCCAAACAAATCACCATCCAGGCAAAAGCTACTTACATTCCTCATCTTCAGTGTCAGTAACAACATGAGAAATTGGGGGGAAAATGGAAAAGGGGGTTAATTTTCCAAATTTTATTTTCATATCACTTCCTTTCCAAATACTGAATTCGTGTTTGTTAATGACTTTAAAGCTTTATAATTCACCTTTAAGAAAAATGTTTTGATTTGCATTAAACAAATGATCCATTTAAAGCACAAGAATGACAAATGGTTAATTAATATCAAGTTCTGACTTTTAAAGTCTCTTTTCTAAAAATGGATTAGTCCTTGTTAGTTAATGTTAGGAAAAAGGGAACAAGTGCCAAACTCCTCATTAAGTATGTCCTTCTCTCTCTGTGTCCCTCTCTCCCTTTTTTGACTTTTTCCCTCATTCCTTCCTTCTTTCCTTTCTTCCTTCCTTTTCTTTTTCCCCCACAACAACCTGTAAAGCAGATTATTTGTTTTATTTTGCATATAAGTATAATAAAGCTCAAAGAAGTTAGAAAACTTGTCCATAAGCATAGCGCTGGTAACTGATAATGCTGGTAGTTGAAATTGGCATCATATAGATTTGAATCCTCAAGCATTTCCTACAACATTGTCCAAGAGTTTGAGAACCAATGTATCATAATCTTAAGGACTTAGAGTGGACTTGTATCTATTAGGAAAGATGAAATGCAAAGAGAAAAAGAAAAAAAATTACCACTTGAATCAATTTTGTAGTTGAAAATGTCCTTGCCAGGTCTAATTACTTTCCTAAAAGCTTTTTTAATATTGAGATATAATTCAGATACCAAAAAAAAAAAAGCCTTTTAAGTGTATAGTTCAGTGGTTTAATCTATTCATCAGGCTATGAAAACATGACCATTATCTAATTCCAGAACATTATCACAACCCCAAAAGGAAACCTCAAATCTATTAATATTCACTTCTTATAG
The DNA here is from genome assembly GCA_004027875.1 of Aplodontia rufa. Classification (NCBI taxonomy): domain Eukaryota; kingdom Metazoa; phylum Chordata; class Mammalia; order Rodentia; family Aplodontiidae; genus Aplodontia; species Aplodontia rufa. The sequence continues at coordinate 5,592 of PVKS010054010.1, forward strand.
AGTTTTCATGAAGCAAAAATCTTCAAAACCTTTTTTTCTAAAAATTCATATTTATTATATTGTTCCCTCAAACAAAATGATTCTTAGTTATTTTTTTAAACTTTTTTTAGAGATGTAGGAGAGAAATTTTGAAAATAGTCTCAAATGACATGTGACTGATGTTGTCTTTATTGACCATCTCTTCAAGGATGAAAAAATGTTTTCAAAGAGAGGGAGAGAGAGAGGGAGAGAGAACCAACTTTATTTAGTTTTTCTTGTGCCTTTCATTGCTCTGACACTTCGTTGTGTATGTGGTGCTGGGATTCAAGCTCACATCCTTGCACAGGGCAGGCAAGTGCCATAACCTCTGAGCCACTGCTCTAGCCTGAAAAGGATTATTAATAGAAGAGTTGCCCAAACATTGTAAATGTCAATACAAAATCCCACCACCATGACCACCACTATTATCATTACTAGTACATACTGAATACCTATTCTACCTTTATTAATTCTGATAACAATTCTAATAAATATTTATTAATATCCACTCCATTATATAAATGAGAAAATCTAAAGCTTGGAGATATGAAATCATCTAGCATCTGATTTGAGAAGTAAACCCAGGTCCAGTTCAATTTGAAAGCACACACTTAACCTCTCAGCTCCACCAAGTGAGAGGAAATGGATCAAAAGAAAACACAGAACTCAAAATAAAAATAACATTTGAGTCCAAATGGAATATTTGCACAAGCCCAGGATGATGAAATTGAATTCCTAATACTGAGTCCTACAAGAATTATTCTAGTGCTTTGTGTATCTACAGGAGTGGGTGATATATGCTTGCATCAAGACCTTGGAAAACAGTTATTTCTAATCCTTCCATTTTCATTATTTGATAACATACAAAGCTTGAAATGGAAACAATTGCAAAAGTCTGGAAGTATAAAACCTTTCTAACGAACACTAAACCCTCTTCTTCCAGGTCTTTTTCACTGTTAACCTTCCAGACCGTTATGTTAGACCTGTCAGTCTAAGGTTCCAAAGGCTGCTGTTCTCCTGATAGGAGTTTTTCTTTGTTGCTTTCATGACCTTCCTAATTTTGATCATACATGAAACTATAGTAGGTGTATCATTAATTTTTAGGAAAGAATGCATTATACATTCATTCTTGTGTATGTAACCAAAATGTAAGGTTATAATAAATTTGAATGAGGCCCTATCTGCCTGTGAATTGAATGTTTAAATCAATCTTGAAAGAAACAATTGTATGACTATTCTGCAACTCTGGGTGAAATTTCCAATTCAATTCAGCAGATATTTATTGATCATTTATTTTGTTTTGAGTAGCTTCTGTTTATGGGGAAAGATAGTAATGGTGGTATTTCATAATGGATAAACCTCAGATTTCCCATGAAAGAGAACAAAAGTTTGTGTGTAGGGGTGTGTGTGTGTGTGTGTGTGTGTGTGTGTGTGTGTGCCTGCTCATTTGAGGTAAGAAAGTGAGTATAAAACGTGCCCAACTAATTGTGATACAACCTATAACATGAAAAGCACTTTAGCTTTTCCTGAATCTTCAAGCTAAATCAACATCCTTTCTCCCTCTTTAGACACTACAGAACCAATAATTTCTCTTTTCTTGCACCTGTCATAGTTGCAACTGTACATTATTTTGCATGATTATTTGGCTGAATTTCCAACTAGTACTTTGGTTCCTTGATTACTATGTCAGACTTAAAAGCCATAAATAAAACAAATCAAAGATTATTGTGTGAAAGTTCTGTGCTAAGAAATATTCTGAAGGAGGGGCACCTAACCTAGTCAGGGAAAATTTCTTGGTGGGGTGATGGTGCAAACAGATTTTGAAGGATGGATATGTGTTCACTGGAAGGAGAAAGAAGGCAGGATACTTCAGGCAAGCAGAACAGCACATGAAAAGGTGTATAGGCATGAACATGAGGCAGCATGTTAAACTCATGTGTTGAAACAAAAGAAGGTGAGCAAAATCATCAGAGATCTTAGGTTGAACCTAAATTGTCACCTTTCTCTTGAATGGTATGAAAAGTTTTTAAAGAAAATAATTCTTCAAGAATTTGAGTTTGGAGATGATTATTTTGATAGTGTGGAGGCTGAATTGAATCTTCAGAAGATGCTGTTATAGACAAGAAGTAATGAGGGTGTGAAAAAAGAAAAGAATGAAGGTATAGATGTTAGAGACGTTAAGGAAAGCATATCTGATTACTCTGACTGTTGGAGATGAATTCGCAAGAAGTGTCTAGGATGGCTCAGAGTTCTGAACATGGGACGAGGACAGAACATGCAGTCACTATGACATGGATTCAGCAGGAGGTCTGTGGGAAACAGATGTGTCCAGATGTAGATATGCTGTTTGGAAGTACCATGGAACAAAAGCTTTGTGGGGAAGCCTGGACACATATGATAACTTTATGGGGAGATCTGGTTAGCATACCCAGTCCCTGGAGTCGCCAAGAGTGAATTAATTTTGACATGTTAAGAGGGTGCCAATTAAAGAGGGAAAAGATTAGAGATTGCAACCTTGGAAAATAGTAACACTTGGAGGGTGGGTAGAGAGAAAACCAATGCTAATAAAATGAAAAAAGTGATGTCTCTGAAGGTAAAGAGGAAGCATTTCATAAAATAGGGATCAACAATTTGAAAACATAATTTGTATTTTGTATCATTAGAAATATGTCCATTGCAAGCGATCAGGGGACAGGAGGAGGAAGGTAGAGAGGTGTGGTGGGGGATATTGAACAAACAATTGAAAAAAAAAAGAAATATGCCTGTTGGATCTGGAATAGCCTAATTTATGATGGTTTTATATAAAATAAATTCAATGGGATGGTGTGGGCAAAAGATAGCATTCAACAAATTTACAAAAAATGCTAAAGTTAAAATAGTACATGTAGATTCCTAAGACTTTGTTTTTTAAATGTTTGTGAAAGGGAAGAAAGGGAGGAGGAAGAGGAAGAGAGAAAGAGAACAGAGTCAAAAAAGGGCTTCAAAAATCACACGAGAGTGCAGTGTGATGGCACATGTCTGTAATCCCAGTGACTCTGGAGGCTGAGGCAGAGGACTGCAAGTTCAAGGCCAGCCAGAGTAACTTAGGGAGGCCCTGTTTCAAATTTAAAAAAATAAATCATACATGAGGCTCTTACCCGGTACATCAAAGTGGCACTCTTGGCCTTATCCTGTGTCCCACAGAGACAGACAAATTTGTGCATATGTGTATTAGTGAATATGATTGCATGTGTAACAAGCTTCTTAAAATGCAGTTAACTATTCCTTTTCCAAATCACCACACTTTCAATAAGCGTTCAGTATGACTATAATCAATGTTTTCAGTTAGCTCTTTCACCTCCCCACTGCCCTGATCATGGATTCACAATCACTTGTATTTTGACAAAGTTCACTGTAATGAGTTTGCCCCAGACATAAGCCAAGACTCTTCCATTCTCCATTCTGACACTAATAAAAGCCTCTCAGATAACTGGAAGTGCAATGTCTATTTTTATTGTTGCCAAGTCCTTAATGAATGACTGCCCTCTGCTTTTGGAAAACTCCTAATCTGCAGAGAAAATTCTATTTCTAGAGAAATAAAATGTCCTAAATTCACTTCTATGCATATTTTCAAATAAGTTTGATCTGGATGCTATCAAAACCAAAGGCAGCAGCATGATATCTTTTAAAGAATACTGCACGTAAAGAACATGTCCCAAGTCACTAAGCTGCAGCTCTGCCCCTAGGAGATACATGAGGTCAGGGGAAATTGCAGATCCCTTTTTGTCTTCTTTTCTATTTAAGGATGATCTAAATAATAAATGCCTATCCTGGTTTGAACTAGGTTGAGGAAATTTTATCTCCTGAAACCTTAAGTGAAATTATGCCACAAATAAATTTCCTTTTCTACGTGTAGTTTGGACGAACTACTTGGCAAATGTCATGGTGTTGCTCCCTGGTTTGCCACGCTCTACACCCATTCTGGGCAAACAGAATGACTCCCTTCATCTGTGCTTGCAATTCCAATCACATGTGTGACAGAAGGACAGTACTACACTGTAACATTTGATGATCATTTTATTTAAAGAGGTTGGATAACGTGAGGGCTGAAAGGAGTTAGTTGAGGTGAGACCCACCAGGCTCAATGAGGGTCTTTACCAGTATTTTTGTTCTTGAGAATACTCAGGATTACTGAAAATCTTTGAGTGCATATGAGAGTCAAATGTAGCTTATTTCAATCGTAAGATGGCAACCAAAATGTGCATATAATTTAAAAATAAAATCAGTTGTTATGGCATTTGGAATTTCCTTATCTTTTACTCACATATCCATTCACAGTAGAGGATAAGGCTCATCAATTCTGAGCTCTTTTTGGTACTAACATTTTGTTGTCAGGCACTGAGAAGGCCTGATTCTCATTTAAGTCTCCTGACTCTCAAAGCATCAAGACTACATGCGGCTAGCAAATCAGAAATAATATTTCCAGTTTGTATGTATCTCTTTCATAACTGAAAATTTGTGGGGCTGGAGCAGTGGCTCAGCGGTTTCAGCGCTTGCCTGGCAAGCACGAGGACCCGGGTTCAAACCCCAGCACCATGTACACAACTAAGTGTTGGAGCAACTAAGG
>PVKS010054011.1:0-10208 GCA_004027875.1 Aplodontia rufa
GTGCTTCTTCCTGCTTTCAGGAGGCTGAATTTCCCTGTGGTGTCTCAGCTCTCCTTTTGCTTTTTTCCAATAAATTCTCTAAGAGATATCATCTATCCCTAGTCCCCAGCTTCAACAGCTCCTTCACAATAATCACCAGCGTATCTGAATCTCTCTCCTAGATTCCCCCTTGAGCTCTAGACAAATAGGAGAATAACAACGCTGACATTTATTGAGCACCAGCAATATGCCTAGAACTGTGCCTAGTACTTTACATGAATTTTCTCATAGAATCTTCACAAAAGGATTATAGGGACAGTGATTACTGTTATTTTCTCCCATGTTAATTACTGAGGAAAGTAAAGCTGAAATAGCATTAGTTTGCTTAGTCCTACACCTAATTAAGTGATGGGATTAGGATTTGGATTCAGGTCTGCCCAAGTTCACAGTCTTTTTTCTCAACCACTTTGCTCTACCAGATAGAGAATGACATCATGATGTCTCCAAAGAATGATACAGAATTCTTCAAATGGAGAGATTATTTGAAACTTGAGCAGAAAGAGTGGAAAACTAGAGATTAGTTCAAGGAGGGAGCAGCTTGAGCACTGGGAGAAATTTTCAATATGTGGAACTAGAGAATAAAGAGCTTTCCAATCTAAAGAAACAGTAAAAATCAAAGGTTAATAATAAAAAAATACATAGTACCCATGTAAGATACAAGTTTCATCTTCATTTCAGAAGATTTTTCTCCTAACAGTGTAGATGATGTAAATGAGGGAGAGGCTGAGGAAGAGTGATCACCTGAGAGCCTATTACAATAGACAAGGCAAAAAGCAAAAGTATATTTAAGGCAGGGCATTGGGGATGGTGTGAGGGGGATAGATTCAGTCAAAATTCAGGAGACAGAAAAAAGGCTCTTGGAGAAAAGAAGAGAATAAAAACTATGCCTAGAATGACAAAGAAGACTTATTCTAGACTCCAAGACCTGGAGTCTTCATTCTTAGGTTCAGCAAGAGATAGAGACAAAGTCATGGACTAGCACATTTCTGGCCTATAGTATTAATGAGGAGGAGTGTGGGCTTGCCAATTCCGTGAGAATCTAGAATTCACTCCTAGTCCCTGGTTGGTGTTATTGTTTTGTCTGAGGTTATAGTGGGGTAGTTATGACAGAGATACTTTACCAATTGAGACCTGTGACTCAGTTGCTAGGAGCAAAAGTACTTCTCTGAAGATGTCTCCCCACATGTAAGTTGTCTGTACTGGCCAGTGTAGGTAGGGAAGCCAAGGCCAAGCTGAGGCATGGAGAGTTATTCCTCACACAACTCTGGGAGCCCGTTGATGCTGGGACAGGAACTTCCCTTCAGAGAAAGGTCTGGATGAATAAATTCCAAGATATTCCCAGAGACCCCATGTAGACAGTGGAATAGGGGTGAGTGGTAAGTGAGAAATTATAGCTGGGGAACTTTTATTATACTTTATACTTATAATTTTAAAAACTTATTTGGTTATTTTTGTGGTAGTGGGGATGGAACCAAGGGCCTTGCCCAGCATGCTAGGCAAGTGCTCTATCAATAAGCTAACATCCTATTTCTAATAGGCACATTTGATTTTTGTAAATAAAACTAGACTACACATGCCACCACACACACAAGAATAGTTAATATTGAAATGAATGAAGATGCCAAATGCTGGTGGTATTGTGGAGTAACCAATATTTTAATGCACTGTAGGTAGGAACGTAAAATCTTTAAATCTCTGTGGAAAAAAGATCTGGCAGTTTCTGTTAAAATAAAATAGTCATCTGTAATTTGACCCAGCACTATTACCCAGCAGAATATATCTCTGCTAGATATATATGTAATTGAAAACATATTTCCATTACAATCTTATATATTAGAGTTGGAAAGGTGGCTCAGTGGTAGAGTGCTTGCCTGGCATGCATAAGGTCCCAGGTTTGATCCTCTGCATTATGTACACAAATAAATAAAACCAAAAACCAGATGAAAAAAAGCCAACTCTTTCTCAAAAAACATTTTATGTTAATGTTTATAGCAGTTTTATCTGTAAAAACATCAATCTGGAAGCAGCCCGGATGCTCATCAATAGAAGAACGAATAAGCAAAATATGTCTTATTTGTGTCTTAGAATATTTTTCATCAGTGAAGAAGAACAAACTATTGATACATGAGAGAACATGGATGAATCTGAGAAAAACGTGCCTAGTGAAAGAAGTCAAACGCAAGAGTATACACTGTATGTTCCTATTTACATGACATATAGGAAGAGGCAAAAATAATATATGGTGAAACAAATTAGAACAATATTTGTTTCTGGAGGATTGGGGATGAGGATTAACAGGGGAGGACAATGTGGAAAATTTTTTGCATGGTGGTTGTGTTGGCAATTCTCAAGATTACCCAATGTTAGGTGACTTGCTAGAAAGGCAAATCCTCAGAATGTAATCATAACAGTACTCAGAATATACTCATATTGTAAGTATGAGTTATTATAGTTAAAGGAAAAAAACTAAAATCAGCAAAGGGAAAAGGAAAATAGGGTGAAGACTAGAGAAAACCATGAATAAGCTCCCAATAATTTTCTCTCAGTGAAATTACATGCCCCTAGGGATCATCTATGACAACACTCTAAAATGTTGTTTACCAGAAGCTTATTAGAGACTCAGTGTGAGGATTTTTTTTTATTGGGAACTTGTCATGTAGACACCTTCTCCCTACCTTGTACCCAAATATCATACTCCTCTGAGGAAAGTAAGTATGAGCATAAACCACATTATTTGCAGTTTAGGTACAGTGACCCATTGTCATCATGAAATGTGAGAAACCTCCCAAAATTCAAGTTCCTAGATGCCATCCAAGGGTCAATCTTTAAGCAGACCTGTCAAAGGATTGCAGTCAGATCAGGTAAGTTAACTCTTCCCTGCAAAGTAGTAGTGTTCTATATATTTAGAAGAATGAGGTTAAATGAGTGTATGCATATGCCAAAATTCAGAGAACAAAACACTTAATATTTGTAAATTGAATTGCATATGTTTTATTAAAAGAAAAACATATAAAATATGAATATGAATACGAATTGATATCTTTATTTATGGACAGAATATAATGCTATGTGCAATTTATTTTGAAATGTATGAACTCTTAGGTGGATTGATGGATGGATAGAAGTAATAGGGAAAACAGGCAGACATGAGCAGTGAGAACATAAGGTTAAGGGAATAGTTATATAAATTGTATAGAACTGTAAAAACAACAACAACAACAACAACAGCAACAATTTACTTGCTGTCCTGCCTGGCTTAAGTCAACAGGATATGTTATATTTCTCAGCAAACACTTGTTATCTGGAGAGGAGATGCAGGCTTGAAATGCCAACTAAAAGAACACAAGTTACCCTGAAGGCGGGAGGGACATTTGTGACCCTTACACAGACCAAAGTCCAGAACTCAGGGAGATAAGGATAATTCCCATAACCATAAAAAATGTAATAATAAGTTCTAATTAGAACTGGTCAGCATGGGACAAAGTGATGTAGAGTTGTCATGCTCAGTGTGAACTTAAATGTCTAATGTTATTCTGCTGTCAGTGAAAAGACAAGAGGTGGACCGGGGCAGAACACTCCAGAAACTTCTGAGACCTTCAACAAATTTGGAGGGCAGGAGGTGTGTGCCACCTGTCTCCTCTCAGAGGACCCCTCGTCTCCCTCGAGAGTATCTTCTTTTTCTCTTTTCCTATCCCTTCAATAAACTCATGCCTGCTACATTGAGTGTCATGTCTGAAAGTTTTCTGGCATAATCACAAGTATCAGGGTGAAGAGGCAGGCCTCTGTGGCAGCCTGTTTTGCAGGAGACTGGTGCCCTGTAACAGAAGGACAGATATGTGATGAAATAAATCCAGCAAAATGTTAATTGTGGGATACAGGTGGGCATACATGGGTACTACCTATAAAAAGTTCTATATTTCATTGTAATTTAGTAATATTCCATAGTACTTTCATACTAAAATATTTGGGAAATTAAATATCTATATGGCATTGTCATTCTGTTGCCTAAAAGCCTTGGTTTTCTCCCTAGTGTTTAAGACACTTTATAATCTGACTTATATAATCAGCATAACTTTCACTGACCGTGGTGGAACTGATAGAGCTCAAGGGAGATTAAGTAAATAATGGAAAGAAGGTGATCAATCTGAGCTACCATTTAGGGTGACCAACTTGCCCCAGTTTCCCAGACTGTCCTGGTTTTAAAGTAGAAAGTCCTACATCTTAGTAAAACCCTCAATCTTAGGCAAACTGGGATAGTTGATCATTTTATTGCTCCTTTGGGCTCAGCTACACTGTAAGCTCTTTTTTTTTCTTTCCTGGTAGTAGTAACAGTACTGGCAGCTTGTTGTTTCTAAAGAAATGTCCCAGTATACTGGGAGACTGGACAGTTTGAGGTCTTGCCTTGACTCACTCTCTGCCATCTGGACAGATGCTGCCTCCTACTGGTTAAGAAGAACAATAGTTGCAGAATGCGTCCCACAGAACTCTCCACATCTGGTGTAGTAACAGTTATTATTTCTCCTTTCTCTTCCACACCTCACTATAGTCCTGGCCTTTTAGGCCTGAAATCCTGCAGCTACACCATCACCAAAGGTCCTACTGGTAACTCTGATTCAAAATATTGATTAGTTTCCTGAGCATATAACCACACCACCTACCAGGAGGCATCTGTGTTCCACTCAGAAAGCAGAGGAGGTAACTTCAGAGCAGGTAGGCATTTATTCAAAAAGAGCAAAAAACAGATCATCATAGTGGGCAGCATCTAGGCAAAATGAAGAGCCAACCCAGGCATTCCCCAAAGATACAAATTGTTACTGATTTATTACCGAAAGAGAGGCTCACAGAGAAGTGAGTGCACTCCTTCTGCCTAATGCTGCTTTGTCAGGGAGTCACATCCACTGAAAAACTGGAATTGCTAGGAATATGATAGCCCTGCATTTGGCGCTCTGTTACACTATAGGGGGGTGAACACAGATCTACATGGGACAAAATGTGGTAGCTTTTCATTATTGAGTGAACACCATCAATTAAGTGACCATGTGCTTCACAAATTGTTCATTTTAACCCTAATAACATTCCAAAAAGGTATGTGTTATCATCATTCCCATTTTACAGAAAACAAAATCACCAAGTGATAGAGTTTCTCATCTAAGGTCATGCAGTAAGTTGCAGAGTTTGGGATCAAAATCTTAGAAATCAGACAGCAAAACCTTAGTGAATAACCAACCTCCCACAGTAAGCTCTTGGACACAATCATCATAAACTTAACCATAGAGTTTAGGTTCCTTCTAAATCAACAAAAGAATTTAGTAACGCTGATATAATAGAAATTAGCGCTCATTGCCCTCTATCTCTATATATTTCTAGTCTATCAACCACAGCCCAGGAATAGACAGGGCCACAAAGAGAGAACTTCAGCTGCTAAGCTCATTACTGACAATAAACTTGGCCTACCTACCTCACCAATGATGAACCTGTAAGTGTGACTGACTTCTGTTCTCCATTCTACTCCAATGATACATTTATCTCTGCTAATGTCCTACTCCACAGCATATCACTAGCAGCCTGCCAGAAGTTGCTTGAGAGGAAAACCTTTAAAAATTCTTCTGGGATTCGTTGGTACTTGCAGAGGAACAGTGCAAAACCAGTACTCAGTCCCTGCACAGTGTAGAATATAATCTCTTTATAGAGGCCATCTTTATCAGTCATACTCCTGCAAAACACTGGAAAACAATTACTAGGAAACTTTTTCCAGCTGCTACTGTCTTGGAAGTTTCGCTTCTTATCTGCCATTTCCAGCGCTCTACCTGGCCTGCTTAGAGCCCATCTTCAACATTCAGCTCTGTTTTCATTACCAGTTGATGGAGATGGGGAATCGTTGAACAGGATGGACTTTCACCTGCACTACAGACAGATCCAGTGTCTGGTGCAATAAAGGCTTATAGGTCAGGTGAAAGCCTGTTAAAAGCCATATTTTATCTCTAGAACACTTAAGGACATATTAGAGTTGGGCATACTGGCACATGCCTGTAATCCTAATCCTAATGCCTCTGGAGGTTAAGGCAGGAGGATCACAAATTCAAAGCCAGTTTCAGTAACTTAGAAAAGTCCTATGCAACTTAATGATACTCTGTCTCAAAATTTAAAAAATGAATACATAAAAATTAAAAAGGCTAGGGATGTGGGAATCTGTGGTACAAAAAAATAAAGCCCCAAAATATAATAGATTCCTTCACCAACAAACCCAGGAAGACCAAGGGCTAATCCCTATCAAGGAAGAGCACGTATAGGTGTATAGGTTGTAGATAGAGTGTACCATATTGAAAGATGGACACACTTGTCAAGGCTATATATGACGTGCTCCCAAGGCATCCTCATTCTTATTTCTTTATAACATTATTTTAGGTTTTTGTTCAACACATAATATTTATACTCATTTAACGGGTACAATATGATGTTTTGATTCATGTATATACTGCATAGTGTATAAGTGGATAATTTACATATCCATCACATTGTTTCTAACCTATATTTGTTCCAATTCTGTCCTTTTAGGATGTACACTATTGACTTTTCTATCTTGACCTTGATCCTATCTCTTATTTCTTCTGTGCCTTAAGGTTTGGAGTAATTGAGTCAGTGATGGGAACCCAGTTCTCATCTTAATATGATGCTTTTGTCTCTGTGTTCTGGTTGCAGCACCTTTCAATACAAATTTGATCTTAATTATTAGGGTTTCTAGGGTTGGGGAACCCTTCTTGGCCCCACCTTATAAGAGGAGAGGCAATCAAACACCTATTCCTTCCCTTGCCTTGCCTTGCCTTGCCTCCCAGTCACACCATGCCAAAGCACTCCACAGCCAAATGGTACAGTTTTGGATAGAAATGACCTATGGTTTATTTAATCTTCCCCCTCTATGATTCTGTGTTTTGCTTTTAATAGTCATAGGTATAGAAACTGATATACATCCAGATTAATACCAAGTCATGCTTTAAAACTTTCCCCCTGGTGTTAGCTCTAGAAACTAAATTTTTGTTTGAAAAGCACTCTACAGATGAATCATGATTAGTATCAGCACGGGGGAGGTGTTAAGTGGGTTTAGGGAATCTAAGGCTATTGTAGAATGCCAGCTGAAGGGTGATTACTTGAAGAGTGATGAGGATTCACAATGCATTTATTTTTTATTTTTTTCAGATGTTTCTGATAGATTTATTTTTTTTCATTCATTCAACATAGTCTTACATTTAGGAGGGAATCGTTGCCACAGAATCACAATGCATTTATTTAATCCATCTTATAAATGCCAATTTGGACACATCAATTATTCTTTTATAAGTTCAGGATTAGAGCGTAATGAGAAGGAGGAAAAATAAACAGCATTGTCTGGGAGTCAGATTATTATGAATTTTCAACCAATATGGGGATCTTACAAGCATCTATTAGGTTAGCAAACCAATCTTATCAGCTTCAATATGAAGAAATTCAACAGTTGTTTAGTTTAGCAAACCTGAAGCTTAAAAAATAATTCAGAAATACCTGTATAATCTTATCAAATATCTTTAGCAACTTATCAAATGTTAGAATCCACTTATTACACAGCTGACTCTGTTAGATTTGAGCCTAGGAATTTAATGATGGAAAGATACTTGGAATACTTTCATTCTACTTACTCTTGTACTAGTGGGAATATCGAGCCCCGAGAGAAGGGACTATCACAAGGTCACAGAGGAAGGGGTAGAACCAAGGTATCCTTCTGAGTTCCAAATTATACCAGGTTATTAATGTTCCATCACTTCTGATTCTTCTAAATAGCCAGATGTTTTCCTATTGTGTTTCTCTTCTCTGAGGCATCCCCAAGTGGCCCTGTCCCCAACATGAACAATGGAAGCCTGTGACCGTTGTTACCATATGTCATGCTGTGTAGCCGACCCACATACCAATTAGTTGTGCTAAGGAGTTCAGTGTCATTGGACATATCAACTTTTTTTTTGGGGGGAGGAGAATATCCAACCCTATCAAGGAAGATAGGGAATGAACCACTCCCAGGAATATGATGGTCATTACTGCCCAACATCTCTCTCTTAAGAGAAAGTATTGGTTCCCTCCATTTCCAGATCAAAGTCTGTTCAATCTTCATCTCTACTCCATCTCAACCCACAGTGCCCAGATCTTTCCACAGCCTGAAGGACTCTACGTCTGAAATCTTATGACTCCATGTTTCATCTTTTCCCCCTGCCCAATACCTCTACCATGTTTCTCAGTTTTCCTCTTTTATTTATCAGCTCCTCCTGCCAACTCACTCCCAGAACTCGTGGAGGTCTCAGTCTGGAACCCTGTGTTGGTCCATCCACATTGCCCTGTCTTATTTATATAGTTTGAACTTCTTACTCCATTGTTTCAACATTTAGCTTGGTGGTAGCATTGGTTTTCCTTGTTTTCTCTCCTTCCTTGATATTGTCTAAAGAATCCCAAATCAAGGATAACTGCTGCTCTTGTTCTGGGCAGTCAAATGCTGTTGAAAAACCTCCCAGCCTTGTGTTGCCTGAAAAAACTTAAAATTCATATTCTCCAATATCATCTAGATCTTTAGCAATGCCCATTTAGTCCATAGTCATATTTCTTTTCTGTTACCTCAGTGAAGAGGAGAGATGTCACCTAGAGGCCATGTAGGTGCTTCAAGTTTCATGAATTAAGGTAGCAAAGATATGAGGAGAAGAGCAATTTCCAGGTAGGCTGATCTGAGTTTGAATCTTGGATCTTCTATTTGTCAGTTGTATTATCTTGAGTTAGCCAAAAATATCTCCTGAGCCCATTTTCCTCTCTGTAAAATGTGGAAATTAGTGTTGTGAGGAATCCATTTAAGTTCTTAGGAAAAATGTTTGGCTCAAGGTAGGTGCTTAATAAATGTTGACTGTTATTCTCTAGTGCCCTGGTCAGCAGTCTCTTTGGCAATGCATCTTAATTAAAAGTCTAATTCCTCGGTAGGCAGAAACTTTGTACTGAATTGCTGCCCTGGTGAGGACTGGCTCAAGACCTGAGGTAGGCACATGAGGCTTCAATTAGATTGGGTGCCCAAGTCATAAGAATCTCAATGAAATCATGCTAGAAATAAAAATAAGTCTCTGAGCAATGATCAACTTTCATTAATGTCTCTACTTCACATTCCTTCCAAAACAGTCTCCTGGAAGCATATTTAAAAATTTAATGCAACAGGAAAATATACCTCCTGGTATTATTAAGTGCCCAATGTACATAGGAACACAGAATCTTGAATTCAGAAGCAATCATCATATCTTTCTCTTAAAAGCTATATATAAACCCTATGCAACAATATTGGAAAGGAGGTCTCATTCCTGACACATCACATTGTAATGCTTGTCAGGTCAGTGTGGTAGAAAACTATATTCTTTTTTTTAAGTTTAATTTGCAAATTAGATTTTATTTTATTTATATGAGAAATCAAATTCAAGACCAGAACTATCCATCTTAATGATCAAACTATAGCTCATTCATTCTGCAGAGACCTCTGTAATATCATTAACTCCCTCTGACAGCTCTCTTAACAATGTCTTCTTCCCCTCATGCTGAAGAAGGTAAACTGGCTCACTAGTATAAAAGATAACATGTGTTTCAAGTCATGAGCAATTTTTAGAAAACTATATTCTTAATATGAAGTGAAATATTTTTTATTGATAAATTTATTTTTTGAACAACCATACAAGTTTTTAACAAAATAATATAAAATGCATATAGATTCTGAAGATTAGATTAACCCCCAAGAGTGGCCCCAATTACCCAACCTTATTCCTCCTTTTCCCTTCCCACAACATCTCTAAAAATGTATTGGATTGTATAACATTACACCTTATCTGGATTTAACACATAATAGACCTCCTTTCTCAATGGCCAGCATCTAGTTCCAGCCATCACAGATGAGTGAAGACATTCAACCCTTGGTTCTCTGGGTTATGCTGATTTCACTAGCATAATTTCTTCCATAGCCATCCATTTACCTTCAAAGGCTGCAATATCATTGTTTCTAATTGCTGTGTAGAATTCCATGGTATATACATACCACAGTTTTTGGATCCATTCATCCAGTGAGGGACATCTGGGTTGTTTCCATAATTTTGCTATTGTAAATTGAGCTGCTATGAACATAGATATTG
>PVKS010054012.1:0-10208 GCA_004027875.1 Aplodontia rufa
TAAATAGAAAACAAGTTCTCTAATTTAGCATGCAAGCATTCCTCCTTGCTTGTATACAAGCCATTTTCTGAGTTATCAAAAAGAAAACTTATTTGAGAATATATAAAATTTAGTTACACCTTGAGGAATTTGTAATTTGTTGGAAGATATGAAATCTTTCTCTAATTTAGCTATGAATAATTGACTTCCCTCCTGATGAAAAAATATGGAGGTAGAATCATGCTAATGGACATTCTAGAAGTTGAATGCATTGAACACGGGTACTCATGCTGTGAACCTTTGTAAAAGCAAGCCTGATAGACCCTTAAAATGGTGGCAGTGAATATGCTGTTTTAGTTTGCTAGGCTACCATACAAAATATCAGAGGCTGGGTGGCTTAAAAATGAGATTAATAAATGCTTCTGTTGACTGGAAGTCCATGATCAAGGTGTTGGCAAGAATCCACTTCTGGGAGCTGGAACCCAGCATGCACAAATACACAGGTTCAACCCCCAGCACCAGTACACACTGTCAGAGCAATGAAAGCCACATGAAAAACTAAATAAAAAATTGATTCCCTCTCTCTCTCTCTCTCTCTCTCTCTCTCTCCTATCTCTCTCTCCCCAACCCTCCCTCACTCAGTGTCCTTCTCTCTTTAAAGAAAAAGAATCCTCTTCTGAGGACTCACTCCTTGACTTGTATGTGACCACCCTCTTGTGGCCATAAGTCCCTGATATTTCTCTGTATGTCCATTGTCCCAGATAGAATTAGGGCCCACCCTAATAGTTTAATCACCTATGGAAAGGTCCTATTTGATATGGTCACATTCAGAAGTACTGGGGACTGAGGGTTCAACACAAGAATTCTGGGAGAACAAAATCCCATCCATAACACTACCCAAGCTGCTGTTTTATTTAACATATTTTTTTAAAGAAATGGGGTCTTGCCAGGCTAGATGGTGAACACCTGTAATCCCATCAACTCAGAAAGCAGAAGGATCACACATTTGAGGTTAACCTCAACAATTTAGCAAAGCCCTGTCTCAACTAAAACTGTCTGAGAGGGGCTGGAGCAGTTGCTCAGCGGTTACAGCACTTGCCTAGCATGCGCGAGGACCCGAGTTCGAACCAGCACCACGTACACAACTGAGTGTTGTAGCAACAAAGGCCATCTGAAAAACTAAATAAAGTTGTTTCTCTCTCTCCCTCTATCTCTTGCTGTCCCTCTTTCTTTAAAGAAAAAACTGTCTGAGAGTGGGGCTGGAGCAGTGGCTTAGCGGTTACTGTGCTTTCCTGGCCTGTGCAAGGACCCGGGTTCAAACCCTGGGTATACACCACATATACAGGAAACTGTTGGAGCAACATAAGCCACATGAAAAAAACTAAATAAAATTAATTCTCTCTTTCTCTATCTCTTTCCCTGTCCCTCTCTGTAAAAAAATAAAATCTCTGAGAGTGTAGCTTGCTGGTAGAACACCCTTGGGTTCAATCCCCAGTGCCAAAAATAAATAAAATATAAAGTGATAAAAGTGTAGTAACAATGGGAAACAAGAAAATTGGAATTAAAATTAATTAGCCTGGGACTGGCATTTTTAAAGACCCGTATCTAAGGTTGTACATGAAATACATCTAAACCAGATAAACAAGCTCAAAGATGGAAAAGATTGACAGTTTAGAATCTGAACCTGGCGCAGTGGCACACACCTGTAATCCCAGCAACTCGGGATTACTCACGACCAAGGCAGGAGGATCACAAGTTCAAAGCCTACCTGGGCAATTTAGAGAGGTCCTAATCAACTTAGTGAGATCCTGTCTCAAAATAAAATATAAAAAGGGTTGGAATATGACTCCATGATTTAAGAGGCCCTGGGTTCAATCTATGGTACAAGAAAAAAAAAGAATATCAATCTGATAAGTTTAGAAATAATCCAGATACTAAAATAAATGCCTAATATCCACGTCCATACCTTCACATGCATGTGGAATATTTTTGAACATGTTTATTGAGATGTAAACTACATACTGCAAATTGACCCATTTAAAGTATATCAATTCATGTCAGTATAATCGAATTTCTGCAACTGTCATCATCAAGTTTAGAGCATTTTCATCCTACCAAGAAGAAACCCTGTATCCATTAGTAGTCAGTTTTCACTTCCTTTCCCCCATCCCATTAATCTACTTTTTGTCTCTATGGAGATTTGCCTATTGTGGACATTTTATGTAAGTGGAATCATACAATATGTAACCCTTTGTGCCTGGCTTCTTTCACTTAGCTTAGTGTTTTCAAGTTTCATTCGTGTTGTAACATGAATTAGTACTTCATTCTACTTTATTTCTAAAGAATAATCCATTGTACATTTTGTTTGTACATTTTTTACCATTCCTCTTTTGATGGGCATTTGAGTTGGTCCCAGTCTGTCTATTATGAGTAATGATGTTCTGAACATTGGCACACATTTGTTTTGTGTGGACATTTATTTTCATTTCTCTTGGGTCCTAAATTACATTTAGGACCTCTCTAAATGTAATTGCTGAGTCATATGTTTAATTTTTCAAGGAAGTTCCAAGCTATTTTCATGGCAACTGCATCATTTTTAATACTATCCAACAATTTACATTTCCATAGCAGTGAGAAAACTTGGTATATAGAAAAATAAATAATTACTTATGATACCATAATTCAAGGATAACCAGCATTAATATTTCAATGTGTTTTACTTCATTTTTATGCATACGTATTTTAAGGTCTTACATAATTATGCAATATAATTAGAATAATAGTGATGCTACATATGGGCATTTTCAATGTGTATTCATGATATATATATGTTCAATCATATTGACATAATTTAAGCAATCTATTGAAAATTGAAGTTTTTATTACTATAAATAACAATAAGAGGGTCTGGGGTGGTGGCTCAGTGGTTGCAGCGCTTGCCTGGCATGCACAAGAATGCGGGTTTGAACCCAGCACCATGTACACAATGAAGTGTCAGAGCAACGAAGGCCACATGAAAAACTAAAAAAAAAAAATTTGATTCTCTCTGTCTCTCTCTCACTCACTGTCCCTCTATCTTTAAAAAAATAATAATAACAATAGGAGATGGAGGTATAAATCATGTCAGAATTTCTAGTGATTGCCATAAGGAAATCGATCTTTAAAATGGAAGTATAAAGCATGAACTGTTAAGGATAAATGGTGTCATGGATTATATGAAACTCCTGCTTAAAAATTTCGAGCCCAAGTCAGCATGGTAGTGCACACCTGTAGTCCCGTCTGTTCAGGAGACTGAGACAGGAGGTTCACAAGTTCAAGGTCAGCCAGGACAATTTAGCAAGAGACCCTATCTCAAAGAACTTATATCGAACCTAGTCTTTGTAAGTTAGAATCCTTAATCAAAACACTCTTCTAAAAGATAAGTTTTGCATGAGGCAAAGAAGAAAGGCACTTAGGCCAAGTGAAGTTCTCTGTGTGACAAGAGTCGAAGTGGTAAATGCTTAAGTTAGGGAACAGCAGATGCAGACAAACTGCAGAGGCAGCAGCAGCTGGCACAGACACAGGTGGCAATAGAAGCAGAAAGTGGTGGAAAGCCTTAAAACTTGTTGGGATTCAAGTTGAAGAGATAACAGAAGAAAATCACTCCACTTTGTTGTTTATTGTGGATTGACTTCACCCGTAGAATGTGTATGAAAATCCATCACAGGGCATTGGAAGCATGAGGTGCTCAACAAATGTTCATTCTAAATTGAATGCTAGCCTGGTGGTGGCACACACTTTTAATCCCAAAAACTCTGGAAGCTGAGGTGGGAGGATCACAAGTTGGAGGCCAGCCTCAGCAACTTAGGCCTTAAGCAACTCAGTGAGACCCTTTCTCAAAATAAAAAATAAAAAGGGCTGGGGATGTGGCTCAGTGATTAAATATTCCTGGGTTCAATCCTGGTACCAAAATATGTCTGCTGCAGTGCATAGGACAATATGAAAAAAGGCTTCAGTAATGAAGAAGAGATGGGAAAGGATGTGTGCCTTCATTTGTTCAATTTTTTTCCTTGATGTGGCATTTGATAATTCAGAGGACTAAACCATTGGAAGCTTGGTTCAGTCAGCCAAGCTTTCATGCCTCTCAAGTAGGAAAAGGATTTATTTTAAGCTTATAAATATAAACAATTGTATGAAAGCATTTCATTGACATGCACTAGTGTTAGAACAGGACAATTTGTCTTTCCTTTTTCAAGGTCCTCTCCTTTCACTTTGATGGCAGCTACTCAAATTGTGGTCTGTCTGCTTCACCTTCCTTAGGAACAGCAGAGAACTCGTTAAACCAGCAGATTCCTGCCTCCCACTGAGTCACAATCTCTGGAGGGAAGGGAGGCAGGAATTTGTTTTCAACACTTTTCTGGGGAATTGTTCTGCACCCTCAAGTTTAAGAAACCCTGAGCTAGAATTTCAAAGAACTAATACATTTGGGTGAAGGCCAAGAGTCAGACAAGTAGAGTCATGGATTGCCCAAGGCCCACAACCAGTCAGCGATGTGCTATTAAATGCTTAATAGACAGCTCTCAAAAAAAAAAAGCCCAGATTTCTGATTTGTAGTTTTTGACAAATTCCATGGTATAAATAGTGCCAATTTGAGGCTGACAATGTGACATCAGCTAACATGGTGCACAGCACACTGTTAATACAGTATTTCTAGCATACACATATAATAAATGATCTAAGGATTATATGTAATAGTATAACATATTAAAATAGTTAGGAAATGGGCTGAAGAGGTCGCTCAGCAGTGGAGCACTTGCCTGGCATGCACAAGGACCCAGATTCGATCCCCAAGACCACATACACAACTAAAATGAGGGGGAAAAAGGAGGGCTTGAGTGGTGGCCCAGCAGTTAACGGTGCTTGCCTGGCATGCGTGAGTACACGAGTTCAAACCCTAGCACCACGTACACAACAAAGTGTCCCAGGAATGACATTCATATGAAAAACTAAATAAAGATTGCTTCTCTCTCTCTCTCTTTGTCCCTGTCCCCTCGTTAAAAAGAAGAAAAAAATAAAAACTCTCTCACACACAAATAATTAGGAAGTAATGAGTTTTGAGTATTTATTACCTTTATGATAATGTGTTTTGTTGAAATTTGAATGTTACTTGTGACTATGTGTAACAAATGACTTGCGAGTTTTAACAGTCAGCTCTCACACGCCAGCACCAGCACAGCACTACCTGCAACCGTTCTTGAAACACACACAACACTCCTTTGACCTGTGGACTAATCATAGCATAAGAGCAATCAGAGTGTCTGTCATGTGTCAAGTGAAGAAAGAGAAAGGGAAGGGAAGGCATTGTTGAGGGATGGAAAGCATTGTTTAGCCAGCAACCAACATGCAGGAAGAGCTAGTGTGTCATTCCCTGGGGCCTGCGTCCCGCATAGAATCAGCTAGTCAGCCACCTTAGCCTCACTCAGAGGCCTGCCATAGACCTTGAGCTAAGAAAAAAGACCACAGGTAGTTGGTCCTGCATGAATGTCAGCATCCTGCAGGCAAACAGTCCTCTGCATTTTATACTCTACCCCAAGATCTTCAACACAGACAACCTATATCACCAGACTGAGGGAGAAGAGGAGGACGTAGAGAGTAGAGCCCTGGACCCCACCCCAGACCTCCAGAGTCAGAATGCTAGAAGCAGCAAATGGAATTAACGTGTTTGCAACCTTGCCAAGCAAATCTGAGAAGCACCAAAACTCAGCAACCTCTGGCAGGGTTGGAGCAGCTGTAAAGAAAATGGTTATGGCACTTCCCTGGCATGTGTGAGGTCGCAGGTTTGAACCTCACCACCACGTACACAGTGAAGTGTAGGAGCAATGAAAGCCACATGAAAAACTGAGTAAACTTGATTCTCTCTCTCTCTCTCTCTCTCTTTAAAAAAAATACAAAAAGATAACACACACCATCCCCAGGGTGCATGGAGACTTCCCAAGACATTTGGTAGCTTTAAAGGAACAGTTCCCACCTCATTCATATGTTCTTAGATATCTCAAATCCATGTGCTTGAGGAAGAGGCAGCCTGCAGAATTTTCTTTCCATCTCCCCTTTCATGACTGCCTGTCTCTCCCTTGATGAAAGGAAATCGTGTTTCTCACCCATCCCATGCTCATGGCTGAAGAATATAAAACACCAGAGAGACAAGCAACAATTGAAAAATGTGGTGCTGGCGCTGAGAACATTAGTGATTCCAAAAATGCGGCACATATCTTTTTGTCAGTCAAGTAGTTTCCGATTAACTGCTTTCCACAAAAACAGAATAAGACCTAATTACCAGTTAATCATTAAAAGATAACTTTGATAAAAGAACATTTTTTGGTAACTTTGAAAGAGTTCAAAAAATGAATTGCATTGTTGTAACAAAATTTTCATTTTCATCTACTTAAGTTTGTGAATAAGTCCTTCCATGCTTATATTTATAAAAGAAAAATAGGAATAAAGCTAATGCTGAGCTCTATCTCCTATCAGTAAGAAAAACAGTGATCTACAGAAACATGAACTAGTTGAAAATGGCCCTATACACTTTATTTTGATCTGAATTTCCAATAAAAATTTACTTCTCATGCTTAAATATTAATTTTTTAAAGAAAGAGGGGACAGAGAGAGAGAGAAGCAATTTTTATTTAGTTTTTCATGTGACTTTCATCCCTCAGACACTTCATTGTGCACGTGGTGCTGGGGTTTGAACCTGCGTGCTCACACATGCCAGGCAAGTACAGTAACTGCCAAGTCACCACTACAGCTCCTGCTTAAATATTATTGATTAAAATTGTTAACCTTTATGTTGATTGTATAGTGATATAACTTAAAGCTAATTTAATTCAGGAGAAAAATATTTAGAGGATTATAGTCACAGGAAATTAAAAATCAAGTTTAATATACGCATCTGTATATTTGCTTCAAAGTATTCAGGATGATCAACATAAACACTTTCAAGAATAAAAATGTATTATGTGCTGGGGATTTAGCTGAATGGTGGAATTCTTGCCTAGCATGCATGAGGTCCTGAATTCAATCCCCAGCACCATAAAAAAATGTATGTATTGCATTACCTATAGGTTCAAAGAAAAGGGAATGATATATAGTTTTCAACTTTATAGAAGATCATGTCCATATTTTTGGAATGAATGATGGTAGCTTTCAAATTGTTATGGTATGAATCTTATGGTATATGTCATAAATTATTTGAAAAGAAGAAAAACATTGCTATGGTCGTAAAATTATATTGAAGGTAATGTAAAATTTTTCTAAGGAATTTACAAAATTCCAAAATTGCATCCTTTCTGGTATTTTTATTTTATGTTGTAAATGTTTAGATGTTTAGTTTTATATCAGAACTTTATGGTTATGCACAGTAGTTCTATTCATCCCAATAAACCCACACTTGCATAGATACTGATTTCAGTTCATGATCCTCCTTTTTCACGCCCCTTTTTTCCTCCCATCCTTCCTCCCCTCTCCCGTTCTCTTTCCTCTGCTCTATTAGATTTGCTTTAGCTCATCTACTAATTGTGATTTGAATGGTTCTTTATGTAGTCTTATACTTCCCTCCCCCTTTCCTTTATTTTACTCTAGTTTTTGCATATGAGAGAAAACAGTCAAACTTTGAGTTTCTGAGTTTGGCTAATTTCACTTAGCATGATATTCTTCATTTCCCCATTTAGCAGAAAAGGCCATAGTTTCATTTTTATGGCTGACTAGAACTCCATTGTGTATATATATACCGCAATTTCTTAATCCGTTCATCTAATGAGGGGCATCTGGGTTGATTCCATAATCTAGCTATTGTGAATTGTGCTGCTATAAACATTAATGTGACTGTGTCAATGTAGCATGCCAATTTTAGGTCTTCGGGGGAAATATTGAGAAATGGAGTTAACTGTATTATATAGTGGATGCATCCCTAGTTTTCTGAGAAATCTCCCTACTGCTTTCCAGAGTGGTTGTACTAGTCTGCAGCCCCATCAGAAATGTACAAGTGTTCCTTTCTCCCCACAACCTCACAAGCATTTGTTGTTGTTCATATTCTTGATCTTTGCCATTCTGACTAGAATGAGATGAAATCTTAGTGTCGTTTTGATTTGCACTTCCCTGATTGCTAGAGATGTTGAACATTTTTCATGTATTTATTGACCATTTGTGTTTCATCTTTTGAGACATGTCTGTTTGGGATTTTTGCCCATTTATTGATTGGGTTATTTGATTTTTGCTTTTGATGTTGAGTTTTTTGAGTACTTTCTATAGTCTGGATATTAATCCCCTACCAGAGGGAGAGCTGGCCCATTTTGTAGACTCTTTCATGCTTTTAATCATTTCCTTTGCTGTGCGGAAGCTTTTTAGTTTAGTGGCATCCCACTTACTGATTCTTAGTTTTATTTCTTGGGCTTTGGAGTGCTTGTTAAGGAAGTCAAGGCCAGTCATATGATGGAGTGTTAACCCTATGTTTTCTTCTAGCAGTTGTAAAGTTTCTGATCTGATTCCTAAGTCTTCGATCCATTTTGGTTTAGTTTTGTGCAGGGTGAGAGATAGGGGTCTGCTTTCATTTTTCTGCAGATAGCACTCCAGTTTTCCAAGCACCATGTTTTATAAAGGCTGTCTTTTCTCCAAGATATATTTTTGGCAACTTTGTCAAATATCAAATGTATATAGATGTGTGGATTTTTCTTTTGTGTCTTCTGTTTTGTTCCACTGATCTTCATGTCTATTTTGATGCCAATACTGTGCAGGTTTTGTTACTCTGTAATATAATTTCAGATCAGATATTGCACTATGTCCTGCTTCACTTTTCTTGCTTAGTATTGCTTTAGCTATTCTGGGTCTCTTATTCTTTCAAATGAATTTAAGAATAGTTTTTTTCTAATTCTGTGAAGAAGGTCATTGGTTTTTTGTTTTTGTTTTTGTTTTGGGGGGGTTATTATTTTTATTTATTTTTTATTGAGAAATTTATTTGTTGAACAATCATACACATTTTTAACAAAATAATATATAATATATGTAGATTCTGAAGATTAGGTTTACCCCCAAGAGTGCCCCCCCCAGTTACCCACTTTTATCCCTCCCTTCCCAAAACATCTCTAAAAAAAGGTATTAGGTTGTGTTGAACTTAGATGTCTATTTTAAAATATGAGGAAACGACTGGGGATATATCTTAGTGCTGGAGTGCGTACCTAGAAACTGTGTACAAATTCCTTTGAAGTCAAAGAACTGTCATTTGCCTAAGACCATCTTCCTCAACTTGTATTTCTCTGTTGTTTTTGGTTTTAGATTTGAGAATGATTTTTTTTAATTTTTTCCATATTTTTATTGGTGCCTTATAGTTGTACATAATAGTGGGATTTGTTGTCATTTCTCTGGACGTTGATCAAATTTTCTTAAATTTTTCAAAATAATTGGGAAAAGGATGGGGATTGCATTGAATTTAGATGTCTGTTTTAAAAGAGTACTTTGGAATAGCTACTGACTATTCACCTTATTCCTGAAAATGAAGATCTGAAAATATAAATATGTATTGGATAACAAAATATTAGAAAATTTAAATAAGCTCTTCTGCATTTAAATGGGATTTTTATTTTTTTTATTTCTTTAAAACAACTTTATTAAGTTTTTCACATGGCCTTAGTTGCTCTGACACTTAGTTGTGTATGTGATGCTGGGGTTTGAACCCGGGTCCTCGTGCTTGCCAGGCAAGCGCTGAAACCGCTGAGCCACCACTCCAGCCCCTAAATGGGATTTTTAAATAGAAAAGTTTTCCAGAATTTCTTTAATATGATGATGCATACCAGCAAGTAAAGTGTGTTCTCCCTCGGCCCACCTCACTCTGCCTCAGTTTCCCTTTGTATACAATAAGGGGTTGGACACAAAGATATTTCAAGCCCTTCCTGCTCTAACTGTAAAGATCTCAGCCTCCTAATTCACCTACTTATTTCTTTTTCCCCTCACTGTTTTGTAGGCAATTGTATAATTTCAGTTCACTTCCACTAGAGGGTGGCCAGGGAAAGGAGATGAGACTCAAATCAGTTTCTTGAATTCTACGCAGTCAGTCCAGAAAGAAGCAAACAAAAAGTCAGTAGAAGAAATTGATGTTACATAGAAAAAATAAATATGAGATTTCTGTTGGTATCATTTGTCTTAGATATGATGGCCCTAATATACAAAGAAATTGTGACAATACATAATTTTCTATTTTATCA